>CM070834.1:3467164-3512164 GCA_036326025.1 Chrosomus eos
GAGTGTGTGTGTGAGAGTGCGTGTATGAGTGTGTGTGTGTGTGTGAGAGTGGGTGGGTGTGAGTTTGTGTGGGTGTATGTGAGTATAAATTTTATCTTTTATAATAACTTTATTATCAGGCATGGTTTTCTTAAATAATCGTCACAGTTATAAAACATAACGCACCTATTTTTGACTATACCTTTTTTATTGTATAGTGCATAACATAAAAATCTGGTATTTGTGATGAGTTACATGAAATGCATTATAATGCATTATATTCTTTAGTGGTAAAAAGTATTATAATACATTGACATATCATAAATACCCAATCATGAAATGTATTACCCGTATAATGCATCATTATAACCATGAATATGTAAGTATTATAATGCATAATATTACATAATAAATACCCTTTTTTTGTTGATTATTTTATTATAATGCATTACACTCTTTAATGGTATAACCATTCATATGCAAGTATTATAAATCATAATATCACTAATACCTTTTTGTTTGATGAAATGCATTACACTCCTCGGTGGTTTAACCACGCATGTGTAAGTATTATAATGCATTATAACTGTTGCTGATCTACAGTACATGCTGCACAATGATCTAAATTAATCTTACTCGAGATAAGGAATATTTTCTTTATTTGTGTAAAGTAGTGAACACTTATCTTCCTGAAGATGAACTGGCCTCTCCAGTCGAGTGCATTATTTAAACTCTCCTCTGCTTGAGCTTTTAAAGCACAAACGCTGTGTTCTTACCGCACCATAATCACAGTAATTAATAGAGCGGTTTCAGTATCTCTGACTATCAGGTGCTGGTCGTTCATCAACGCGGCATTAATGAACATTAGGGCTGGAGTTTCCCAGGCTTTATTAAGCAGATCTGCAGTGGTTTGTGGAGTTCCTGATACCCTTCATCTCTCTCTCTCTCTCTCTCTCTCTCTCTCTCTCTCTCTCTCTCTCTCTCTCTCTCTCTCTCTCTCTCCTCTCTCTCTCTCTCTCTCTCTCTCTCTCTCTCTCTCTCTCTCTCTCTCTCTCTCTCTCTCTCTCTCTCTCTCTCTCTCTCTCTCTCTCTCTCTCTCTCTCTCTCTCTCTCTCCTCTCTCTCTCCTCTCTCTCTCCCTCTCCCTCTCCCCTCCTCTCTCTCTCTCTCTGACCCGAACAAAGTGCTTATAGTCATGCTTTAAAATGCCTGTATGTAATTGCATTAAATATAAAATAGGCTTTATTTATTGTAAAGGATGATGGCACAGGCAAAGGTGTTCTGGGTGGTTGCCAGGATGTTGCTAGACAGTTTCTAAAGTATTCTGAGTAGTTGTTTGCAGGTTGCTAGGGTGTTTTGGGTAGTTGCCAGGATGTTGCTAGGCTGTTTCTAAGGCATTCTTAGTAGTTGTTTGCAGATTTCTAGGGTGTTCTGGGTGGTTGCCAGGGTGTTGCTAGAGGTTCTAAGGCATTCAGAGTAGTTGTTTGCAGGTTTCTAGGGTGTTTTGGGTGGTTGCCAGGGTGTTGCTAGAGGTTCTAAGGTATTCTGAGTAGTTGTTTGCAGGTTGCTAGGGTGTTTTTGGGTGGTTGCCAGGGTGTTGCTAGAGGTTCTAAGGTATTCTGAGTAGTTGTTTGCAGGTTGCTAGGGTGTTTTGGGTGGTTGCCAGGTGTTGCTAGAGGTTCTTAAGGTATTCTGAGTAGTTGTTTGCAGGTTGCTAGGGTGTTTTTTGTGGTTGCCAGGATGTAGGTAGCAGTTTTTAAGGTGTTCTGAGTAGTTAGTTTGCAGGTTGCTAGGGTGTTTTTTGTGGTTGCCAGGATGTAGTAGGCGTTTTTAAGGTGTTCTGAGTAGTTGTTTGCAGGTTGCTAGGGTTTCTGGGTGGTTGCCAGGATGTAGCTAGCCGTTATTCCAGTGCTAGGTGTTCTGGTGGTTGCCAGGATTTAGCTGATAGTTTCTAAGGTATTCTGAGTAGTTGTTTGCAGGTTGCTAGGGTGTTCTGGGTGGTTGCCAGGATGTAGCTAGGCAGTTTCTAAGGTATTCTGAGTAGATGTTTGCAGGTTGCTAGGGTGTTCTGGGTGGTTGCCAGGATGTAGCTAGCAGTTTCTAAGGTATTCTGATAGTTGTTTGCAGGTTGCTAGGGTGTTCTGGGTGGTTGCCAGATGTTTCTAGACAGTTTTTAAGGTGTTCTGATTAGTTGTTTGCAGGTTTCTAGGGTGTTTTGGTGGTTGCTAGATGTAGCTAGACAGTTTCTAAGGTATTCTGAGTAGTTGTTTGCAGGTTGCTAGGGTGTTCTGGGTGGTTGCCAGGATGTTTCTAGACAGTTTTTAAGGTGTTCTGATTAGTTGTTTGCAGGTTGCTAGGGTGTTTTGGGTGGTTGCTAGGATGTAGCTAGACAGTTTCTAAGGTATTCTGAGTAGTTGTTTGCAGGTTGCTAGGGTGTTCTGGGTGGTTGCCAGGGTGTTGCTAGAGTTTCTAAGGTGTTCTGAGAAGTTGTTTGCAGGTTGCTAGGGTGTTCTGGGTGTTGCCAGGGTGTTGCTAGAGTTTCTAAGGTGTTCTGAGTAGTTGTTTGCAGGTTGTTAGGGTGTTTTGGTAGTTGCCAGGATATAGCTAGCTGTTTCTAAGGTATTCTGAGTAGTTTGCAGGTTGCTAGGTTGCACAAGCACTAGCGAACACAACGAATAAAGCTCAGAGTAAGTTGTACAGTTGTCTGTATGGGATGAACATTCGTCTGTTTTTGCTGTCAAGACTAACATTGATGTCTTCCTGTCACATTCTTAATTAAGGACCTCAGTGGAAAGCTTGAATAACGAACAGCTCCGGTCTCAACGAGACTCAGTTTTGGCACAGACTCAACGGCTGCTATGACAACTCGCGGCCCTATAGGAGCGGACAGCAGACAGTGAACGGCATTAGAGCCTCTGCCCAAAGAACACAATAGATCACAACTTCATGGATCCCCCAATTTAGACTTCAACCCGCTTGTTTAAGGAGGAACGTTCGCTTCGGTCCTCCTTCCCGAATGCCGTCGGATCCGGACCACCTTAACGTTCAGTCCCTGCCAGCGAGGCGAGCTTTGTTCAAACTGACAGGAATTGGCAGGCAGCCATTTTGTTTGCAAATTTGCATAAACGCCAAATGGTGTCTGTTTCCTGTAGGTCTTCTAGAATTCTCTTTAAGCAGAGCTGTGTGTGTGTGTGTGTGTGTGTGTGTGTGTGTGTGTGAGAGAGCTTCATCAGGACACACTCCTCCTCATCCCTGTTGTGAAGTCGATGAGTTTCACACTGATGCACATGCGTCGTGCCGAACCTTATTTTAGCTGGATTATTCCATGACCCCATGAATAGGAGACGTTAACTATCCTGCATTTCATGCTTTTCACATCATCTTTGTTAAGATACGCCCCCAAAACCATCATTTCACCCTTAAATCTGAAGGAAATAAGAAGATATATTCTGCTGAAATATAGATGTAATTTTTATTTTCATGACAATTAAGCACGTTTTATTGAAAATGTGAAGTTATGCTGATTATTTATTGTTCTTCCTTCAATTTATGCTAAACTGAAATAATATAATAAAATGGTTACACTTTATTTGGGTAACACTATATTTTACTGTGTCATTGTTACATGTAGTTACTGTAATAACTAAATTGTGCAACTAACACTAAAACAAACCTAACACTATAGTAAGTCCATATAGTTTGTTAATATTAATCAGTACTTGTATGTATAATTACAGTGTAGCAAAGACACCTTAAAATAAAGTAGAACCCTTTATTTTAAGGTGTCAGTGTTAAAGTGTAATTATATATTGAAGTACTGAGTAATAATAATTAACTACATGTACTTACTATAGTGTTAGGTTTGGTTTAGGGTTAGTTGAATTACATTATGCATAATTTGTGGTTATTACTACAGTAATTACATGTAACAAGCACATTGTAAAATAGTGTTACCAAATAAATGTGATAATTCATTTAATTAAATCTATTTATTACAATATATTTGATCTTTGAAGGAATGGGGTTCACACAAACAACTCAAAACCTTGTCTCTAACTTTTTACAAATGTAAAATACGTAATAGCATAACAAAAATGATAATATAAGGGGGAAAATACTGAGTTTAACTGTTTAATCTGCACTTTTTGTAACTAGTTGTCATATAATTGATTAGACTTATCAAAATTTCAACTGTTTGATTGTTTATATCATCGCAAAAAGTAGGTATGTTATCGCCCAGCTCTAATCTGCTAAATACTTATACGGCTTTAAGATTTTATAAGAATTAACATCATGATTTCTGCTGCTTTGAAACAATGTGTGCTATGAAAAGAGCTTTACAAATAATTTGACATGTTAAATTATGTTTTAAAATCATTTAGTTACTATCATCTGCTGTCAAACCTGTTTGTTTAGGCCTATTTATTTATTGCGGATGTCAAAAGTGCAGAAATCATAAAAAACACCATATCTTTTCTTACAACCTCCTTTAAGCGTCTAAAATCGCACCAGTAAACACAGTAAAAGTAGTCCAGAAGTCATAGGGGAAGATTTTCACTTACATGTGAGTGTGTTCCTCACATAAATCATGATATGACTACTTTTCTCGTGTGTTTTTGTTCATTTTAGTTGTTTTAAAAGTAAAAACAAGTAATTTTGGCCACTTTAAGTACATCTTCCCCTCAGTTTTCATTGCTATACTGCAAATAAATCTGGATTTTAGGGTGAAATGATAACGTCTGAAGGTCATCATCATCATCATTGTCTGAAAGAGACTCACGGAGAACACCGAGATCACCTAAACCAGTGTTCTCCATAATACTCGTCTCATTACTTTTAAATAACATCAGGCGCACAAATATTTAAACAAGCATCTGTGAGATGAGAGGAAATCATGCAAATATGAAAAGGCCCTGGAAATGAAGGATTGTGGGATGCGGGCGGCTGACATCTTGGCACGGTGAGCTGATCAATTAGTCTAATCACACCAGTGTCAGTGCTGAGGTTGCATTAATATTCAATTAATGGTCTGAATCCCTCCTAAAGCTTCCAGAGCCTTCTGGTGCGCAATCCGACACCTCGCGCTCCCATTGGCTGCCGAGTGGTTCATGGCTATGGAAATAGCAATCGTTGTTGATGCCGTCGCTATGGTTGGAATGTGTGCGGTGACCAAACTGATTTACTGGCCAAAAACACGCTTGCAAATAAAACCAAACGCGGTTTTTTAGGCGAGAAGTTCGACGTACCGGATAACCCAACACACACAACAAAAACTGTCTGTGTACAATGTTTTTTTTCCTCTTTCTGTCTGTCTCTCTCTCTCCTCTCTCTCTCTCTCTCTCTCTCTCTCTCTCTCTCTCTCTCTCTCTCTCTCTCCCCAGAGCGGTTTCTCCTGGAGCAGATGGATGTTGTTCAGGCGGTGTTTCGTGTGTGTGTGTTGTGTGTGTGTGTGTGTGTGTGTGTGTGTGTGTGTGTGTGTGTGTGTGTGTGTGTGTGTGTGTGTGTGTGTGTGTGTGTGTGTGTGTGTGAGTGAGTGAGTGAGTGAGCGAGCGAGAGATTCCAGTATCCCGCTTTTCCAGGTCAGGGAGGATTTGGTTCTGCCTGGCTGCCTGGTTTGGGCTCTTATACTTGGGTTAATTAGTTAATGTTACTAATATGTTATCTGAGTGTTTGGGTTATTGGGCCTTTGACCCATTTTTTGCAAAGATAAATCATATTTGAATAGAAATATCTAATTTTGTTTTAAACGGCTGCGCTGCTTTCCATTTTCTGTTGTTGTATGTTGATGGTACACTCTTAGAAAAAAAGGTACAAAAGCTGTCACTGGGACAGAACCCTTCAAAAGGGTCGTAATATGTACACTTTTGGTACTAATATGTACACTTTTGGTACTAATATGTACACTTTTGGTACCAATATGTACACTTTTGGTACTAATATGTACACTTTTGGTACCAATATGTACCTTTGTGGGACTAATATGCACTCTTTAAAGATGTACCTTTTGAAAAGGTACCGCCACAGTGACAGCTTTTGTACCTTTTTTCCTGAGATATAGTCATATTCTTAACTGTGTGTATTTTTGTAATTTTAACTGGTGTCACTGATGCATACTGTATCTGTTCGGAGAAGTCAAAGACAAATTTCCACTTGGAAAACAATAACACAATAAAGTGGACAATAAAGTCTAATAATAATAATAAACTAGGTTTGTGAGAATGTGCTAGTAAATTTAG
This sequence comes from Chrosomus eos, assembly GCA_036326025.1. Lineage (NCBI taxonomy): Eukaryota > Metazoa > Chordata > Actinopteri > Cypriniformes > Leuciscidae > Chrosomus > Chrosomus eos. Next base: position 3,473,379 of record CM070834.1, read on the forward strand.
TAAAAGTAAAAAACTGTATCGATAGACATGTTAAAAAAACTAAGAAGGACAAAAATACAACAAAATTACAAAAACTTTAAAATTATAAATAAAAATGTATTCAAGTTATTAATAAATTAAAATATATCATTGATACTACATTTTTGTTAAAAATAAAAAGTGCAATACATAGTATAAACCAAATCCCAATTTTGGTTTATAATAAAGATCACAATTTAATCTTTACAGAAATATATAATTCGGTTTGAATGATTCAATGACTCGCTCATACATTCTTCTCACTCTATTTTGATCACTAATCGCACACATCAGTGTTTATATCCAAACTATAATATTTTATCCCAGTATTTCTGTGATAATCTGATTGATTGTAAGACAGAAATAATGAAACTGTGGATGAAAAGTCTGTTTGTGAAGCTGATTAATATCTACACATGACAACAACGGCTCTCAGGATCAGAACACAGATCTGAGTCTTCGCTTCTTTCAGTTAATGACATACTGTACTGTAATACTTCCAAAACTAGTATTGAAGTATCCCATTCTGGGAAAACAACAACAACTAAAACCTCAAGCATGTATTCTAAATCTAAAGGAGGATGTATTATTTTATATAAAGATAATTATGACCTCAGATTAGGCAGTTTTACAATTTACAGATTTTTTTTCCTCCTCAAATGAGGACATCCCCAGATTTGCCATAAAAAATAGATGATTTTGTAATGTGTCTCTTTGTCTGTGTTTGTGTGCATGTGAATGTTTGTCAGATCTGTGCCGTTCAACCTCTGGCCTTCTGAGAACTTCTCCATCTGTTGTGCTGCTGAAACTGGAGCACGTTCTGGAGACCAAACATCATCTTCTGTTCTGTAATCTACAGCTTTACTCTTTTGTCTTTTAGCTCCGGATAAATCAGCTTCACAAACCTGAAACGTCGTGTTTAAGGAGTGCCGCGGCTTTCAAAAGCAGGAACGCGGATGAAAGATTTATGAACGAGGTGAAGTGCTGGACGCAATTAAACGAGCTGATGCTCGATTCTCGTCTCTGTTTCACCTGTGGCCCACCAGACGGCAGAACCCGTGTGTGAGCACAGGTTGAGCCCAGACAGCACCAGGTAGTGTGTGTGTGTGTGTGTGTGTGTGTGGTGTGTGTGTGTGTGTGTGCAGACGGGTCCCACAGGGTGAGCTACTACAGCTGTAGACAGACACCGAATTTGCTGCATCTGCTGTCCCGACATCTGCAGACTGGGCCGAAGACACGTGTGTGTGTGTGTGTGTGTGTGTGTGTGTGTGTGTGTGTGTGTGTGTGTGTGTGTGTGTGTGTGTGTGTGTGTGTGTGTGTGTACAGTCATTCTGCTGAAGTCAGAGACCTGACATCAGTGGAACAACAATGCAAAGTAATATTATTAAGGAAAAAATCAATGACGATAATATAAATATTTAATAATAAAAACAAAAATAACAATGAATGAATGAATGAGGAATTTATATTATATAGCACTTTCATATGTTCTACTGTACACTCAAAATCCACTTTGATGATGCGACCATAACTTACTTCTTACAAATAATAACAATATAAAATAAAATACAAAAATAAATAAAATGCAAAAAAATAAAAATAACTCACCCCTTACAAAAAATAATTCATGCATAGATGTTTGTGTTTTATACATATATATTTAATAATAAAGTAAAAAAACCCATGCATTTGAAACATGTTTTTATTCCTGTGTACGCATCTGAACACCATCATGAAATCTGAAATAAAATAAGTTAATAGTTTTATAATTATTATGATTTATAACATTATAAACAAATGAAATAATAATATATGTGCGTTTGAGTGTTGAGTGAATTTGATTTTTTTTAATTAATAAAACAAAAAAAAAATGAATAAAATATAGACATGAAAAAAACAAAAACATTTACGAACATTAAAATAAAAACAAATTCAAAATATTAATAAAAAATATAATTAAACTATTAAACTTCTGGAAAATACAGTGAAAACTGTGAAAAAATATTTGATAAACATCATATTTTGGAGGATATATAAAAGAAAATGATGTCAAATTAAAGGATGTAAAGGATGTACAGATATGCATATTTAAAAAAAAATCATATATATATATATATATATATACAGAGTGAGACTTATTTTAGCATCGCTGTAATTATCATTTCACACCAAATAATAAATTATTTAATTTGTTTAGTGTATAATATGGTTATCATTAAAGCATCAGATCTGCATTGATCTCAGATGATACTGTACGTTTTAGAAAAGTGTCTGTGAAGGGTAGGAGCTGATGTTTGTGTGAGCGTGTGTGTGTGTGTGTGTGTGTGTGAGTATGTGTGTGTCTGAGAATGTAAGTGTGTGTGTGTGTGTGTGTGTGTGTGTGTGTGTGTGTGTGTGTGTGTGTGTGTGTGTGTGTGTGTGTGTGTGTGTGTGTGAGGATGTGTGTGTCTGAGGATGTAAGTATGTGTGTGTGCGCATATATGTGAGTGTGTGAGAGTGCGTGTGTGTGCGTGCGTGTACGCGTGTGTGTGAGTGAATGAGTGTGTGTGTATATATATGTGCGCTAGTGTGTGTGTGTGGTTCAGAGGTTTGAGCAGCTGTGCTCTAGCAGGAGTGTGTATGGGGTGTTCGGGGGTCCAGGTGCCTCGTCTCTGGCGTCGCCTGCAGTGCTGCCGTCGGGCTGAGAGGTAATCAGGCAGCAAAGCACTTCTGACGGACCACACACAAAATACACACACAAAACTACTCAGCACACTACTAATTTCATTTGGCCCGCAGGAAAACCTGCGCGAGAGACAGATACAGAGAGAGAGACCGATCGAGACGCTGTGATGAACCTTCCACATAATGGATCTCTCATCCGAAAACGATGACAGTCAAATCAACATTTCAATTGAACAAAACATACAGTGTGTGTGTGTGTGTGTGTGTGTGTGTGTGTGTGTGTGTGTGTGTGTGTGTGTGTTTGTGTGTGTGTGTGTGTGTGTGTGTGTGTGTGTGTGTGTGTGTGTGTGTGTGTGTGTGTGTGTGTGGTGTGTGTGTGTGTGTGTGAGATGCTGTCAGCCCTGTGAATGATGAAATAAGCCCGCTTGTATGTGGATTTGTCCAGTTGTCATCCGTACAGGGAGAAACACGTGCAGATCTCCAGTTCTAGAGAGACGGTTAATGTCTCGACATCTGGGAAAACTGCACCAGTCCATCAGTGCGCATAAAAACATCATTTATTCATTCTTTGTGCATTATTTACATCTATTGTCAGTGTTTTAATTAACACCAGCGTTTTGTGTTGGTAAGTCAATCTTATGTTCTTCATCGTACTCATATTCGTCATATTCTTTTGTTTGTAAATCCAGGTTGGAGACCTGATCCGTTCCCTATAAATAAGGCTTCATTCCCACAAAGGACGTGAAAACAAAAGTTACGAGGGGAATCAAATGTATGTATTTTTTTTTTCTTTCTTTAAATTTATTTATGTTATTCTATTTTTCCGTTTCATATATTTTTATTGGTATGCACACAAAAAACAATGAAGGCATTTGGATAACAATAACAAACATATTTGTGTACAACCTTTTATAAAAAAAGAAAAGAAAGAAAAAAGAAAAAGAAAAAAAAAAAACAACGAAAAAAAAAGAAAAAAAGGAGGGGTGTGTGTTGGAGTTAGCCTGGATAGGATAGCATAAATAGCATAAATGGTTGCCACTTATTGTAAAATTTGGCGAGATTGCCTTGTTTAGAAGATCTTATTTTTTTAGTTTTAGAAAGGACATGCCATCAGTGATCCAAAGTGTATTGGTTATTCTATTTTTATAAATATACAGTGGTGCTCAGAATTAATAGCACACCTGGTAAATATGATAAAAAATGGCTATAAAAAACAAATCTGCATCGTTTATCCTTTTGATCTTTCATTAAAAAAATTGGCAAAATCTTTACCTTTCATTGAAGTAAAAGATTTGAAAGTGGGGGGGAAATCACATTATAAAATAAATGTTTTTCTCCAAAACACGTTGGCCACAATTATTCATACCCTTTTATTAAATACCTTTTTGCAATCTCCTTTTGCCAAGATAACAGCTCTGAGTTTTCTCCTATAATGCCTGATGAGTTTGGAGAACACCTGACCTGAGATCAGAGACCATTCCTCCATACAGAGTCTCTCCAGATCCTTCAGATTCCCAGATCCATGTTTGTGCTTCTTCTCTTCAGTTCAGCCACTCATTTTCTATATGCTTCAGGTCAGGGAACTGGGACGGTCATGGCAGAAGCTTCATTTTGTGCTCCCTAACACATTTTTGTGTTGATTTTGATGTTTGTTGTCCTGATGGAAGATCCAACCACGGCCCATTATAAGATTTCTAGCAGAAGGCGTCAGGTTTTGATTTTTTATCTGTTGATATTTGATAGAATCCACAATGCCATGTATCTGAATAAGAAGTCCAGGACCTCCAGCAGAAAAATATGCCCACAACATTAAAGATCCAACGGTATATTAAATTGTACACATGGGATACTTTTTATCCTTGATTGCACCAAACCCCTCTAGCGTGTTTGCTGCCAAAAAGCTATTTTTTTAGTTTAATCTGACCACACTACCCTGTGCCGTTTGAAGATCCAGTCGTGTCTGACACCTGAATATGCTGGAGTTTGTATTTGGACGAGCGAGGAGCATTTTTCTTAAAACCCTCCCAAACAACATGTGGTGATGTAGGGGTTGTTTGATTTTTTTTAATAGGCTTTCTGACCCCAAAACTCAACTAATCTCTGCAATTCTCCATCTGTGATCCTTGAAGAGTCTTTGGCCACTCAAACTTTCATCATCACCGTCCATTAAGAAAATATAGACACACGTCCTCTTCCTGGCAGAATCGTAACATCTTTAGTTGATTATAACTTCTTAATTATTGCCCTGATGGTGGAAATGGGGATTTTTAATTCTTTAGATATTTTCTTACATCCACTTTCTATTTTGTGATGGTCAACAATCTTTTGCTGCACATCAGAACCATGTTCTGTGGTTTTACTCATTGTAATGGATGATTAAGGGAATTTGGCGTTTGTGCTTCCTCATATTTAAACTCTTGTGACACACGAAGTCATAGCTGGACAATTTCATGTTCCTAGTCACCCTGGTGTGCTAACAAAGGTAAATATTAATGGGAATATACTTCATAGATATTTTATTCATAAAAAATTCTAGGGGTGTGAATAATTGTGGCCAACGTGTTTTGGAGAAAAATATTTTTTATAATGTGATTTTCCCCCCCATTTTCAATTCTTTTACTTCAATGAAAGGTTAGATTTGCCAATTTTTTGAATGAAAGATCAAAAGGATAAACGATGAAGATTTATTTTTTACAGCCATTTTTGATCATAATTACCAGGTGTGCCATTAATTCTGAGCACCACTGTATAAAATGAAATAATTTAAATTAAATTATATAAAAATATAATGTCAATTTCAAATGTATGTGTTTTTTTCTTTCCTTACATTTATTTATTTATGTAATATTTACTTATTTCCATTGCAAATAAATTAACTTTATTCATCAAAGAATCCTTAAAAAATAAAATGTATCAGTTTCCACAAAAATATGAACTGTTTTCAACATTTTAATAATCATAAATGTTAATGAGCATCAAATCATCATATTATAGTGATTTCTGAAGGATCATGTGACACTGAAGACTGGAGTAATGATGATAAATTCAGCTTTGATCACAGGAATAAATTACACTTTACTATATATTCACATAGAAAATAATTATTTTGAATGGTACTAATATTTCATAATTTCTACTGTATTTTTTGCAATAAAAATAATAAATTCCCTCCAAATGCAACAGTGCATTGCTTGAGCACTATTGTAAAACATGAGCATTTTTTTTTTTTTTTGGTAAACATATCACATATTTGTATTTTGTTGAAATGATCCAGGTATTACTTCCATTTTTAATGTTTTAATTCCATCCAGGTAAAAATAGTGACAGAATTTACTGGTTGACAATTGCGTTTTCCTCTTCCCTGTATCTATCCTAATAGATCTTCTTGAATGCATGTCATTCATCAGAGACACACACTCACACACTGGTGTAATGCGTGTGTGTGATGCTGTTCAGACTGTCTGCAGCTGTTCGCTATAATGCTGAGGATCCAGCAGGTGTGTGTTACTCCTGAACAGGTCATTAATTTTCATATTTACTGACCTGAGCTTCGTTACCTGCTCGTTTTCGTGCCTTTTTGATTCCTATTGTTTCTTTGAAAGCAATTACAGAACAATAGTATGTGTAATTAAAGCATAATCAAGTAATGTGAGGCCACGGCTTCACTCAGAGACAATTAAAACACACACTCGCACACATGCATCGCTCTCTCTTTCTCAGGTGTGCACCAAACGGGAGTTCAGGTACAGACGAGCACCTGTAGTGTTCATTAATGGTGTGTGCGTGTGTGTGTGTGTGTGTGTGTGTGTGTGTGAGAGAGAGAGAGAGAGAGAGAGCGAGAGCAAGTGTGTGTGTGAGGGTGTGTGTGTGTGAGAGAGAGAGAGAGGGGGGGGGGAGAGAGCGCAAGTGTGTGTGTGTGTGTGTGTGTGTGTGTGAGAGAGAGAGAGAGAGAGAGAGAGCGAGAGCAATTGTGTGTGTGAGGGTGTGTGTGTGTGAGAGAGAGAGAGGGGGGGGGGGGGAGAGAGCGCAAGTGTGTGTGTGTGTGAGAGAGAGAGCGCAAGTGTGTGTGTGTGTGTGTGTGTGAGAGAGAGAGAGAGAGAGAGAGAGAGAGAGAACGAGAGTGAGAGCAAGTGTGTGTGTGTGTGTGTGTGTGGAGAGAGAGAGAGAACGAGAGTGAGAGCAAGTGTGTGTGTGTGTGTGAGAGAGAGAGAGAGAGAGAGCGAGAGCAAGTGTGAGTGAGAAAGTGAGTGTGTATGAGTGTGTGTGTGTGTGTGTGTGTGTGTTTGTGTGTGTGTGTGTGTGTGTGTGTTTGAGAAAGAGAGAGAGAGTGTGAGAGTGAGTGTGCTTGTGTGTGAAAGTGAGTGTGTGTGAGAGTGAGTGTGCATAAGAGTGTGTGTGAGAGAGTGAGTGTGTGTGAGAGAGTGAGTGTGTGCGTGTGTGCATGAGAGTGAGTGAGTGTGTGTGTGAGAGAGAAAGTGTGCGTGAGAGTGTGTGTGTGTGTGAGAGAGAGAGAGCCCAAGAGCAAGTGTGTGTGTGTGAGAGAGAATGAGAGCGAGAGCAAGTGTGTGTGAGAGAGTGAGTGTGTATGAGATAGAGTGTGTTTGTGTGTGTGTTTGAGAGAGAGTGAGTGTGAGAGTGAGTGTGTGAGAGTGAATGTGCGTAAGAGTGAGTGTGTGTGTGAGAGCGAGTGAGTAAGTGTGTGAGAGAGAGTGAGTGTGTGAGAGAGAGTGAATGTGTGAGAGAGAGAGTGTGTGTGTGTGTGTGTGTGTGCATGTGCATGAGAGTGAGTGAGTGAGTGAGTGAGTGTGTGTGAGAGAGAAAGTGTGCGTGAGAGTGTGTGTGTGTATGTGTGTGGTGTGTGTGTGTGTGTGTGTGTGTGTGTGAGAGAGAGAGAGAGGTGTGTGTGTGTGTGTGTGTGTGAGAGAGAGAGTGTGTGTGTGTGTGTGAGTGAGTGAGTGTGTGTGTGAGAGAGAAAGTGTGCGTGAGAGAGAGAGAGTGTGTGTGTGTGTGTGTGTGTGTGAGTGTGAGTGTGTGAGAGAGAGAGAGCTTGTGCGTGAAAGTGAGTGTGTGTGTGTGTGAGAGTGAGTGAGTGTGCGTAAGGGTAAGTGAGTGTGAGAGAAAGTGTGTGTGTGTGTGTGTGTGTGTTGTGTGTGTGTGTGTGTGTGTGTGTGTGTGTGTGTGTCCATGAGTGAGTGTGCGTGAGAGAGAGATAGTGTGTGTAATATGAATTAGAAAACCCCACTCACACACACTCACAGAGTGACGTCTGATTCAGAATGAGCTTAAAAAAACTGTAAATCTGTGAGTAATGAATGATCCGCACAGATGGTGATTATTAATAAAAACAGCCAAATAATAGTGTAGATACCAATTATTGAACTGTTGTTTTGTTTTTGCATTTTGCAAATCACTGCAATAGTTTTTCTCCTCTGGAAAACTCGAGTATTGCCAAGTTTCCTGATAATTCCCTCTGGTTTCCTGTCATAATGGGAACACTAGTATTCTGTATATAATTATAAACATGTAAAAATATCAGTATTGATGTAAACGTCGTTCAAATGTGCCTTTGCCCGGAAATAATTCACACACTCGTATTGTGTGTGTGTGTGTGTGTGTTCATATATAACCCAATCTTTCTCTTCTCTTCTTTCCACAAATGTGAAATCAGGATCATAATTTGTCATTTTTTTGGTGAAGATCCAGCTTGAAGCCTTGTTTACCGCCATCATCCTTCCATCTGTGTGTTCCTCATTCTCTCTGCTCTTTATTAATAAGTGTGTGGCCACTTCGGTCCAAACTTCATTTCCTGCGTTCGTCTGATTGCGTGAATAATTCGTGAGTAATTAGACGTGACGTCATCGCTGCCACTTACAGAGATGCTTCACACAGACTCACGTTAGTCAGAGGATCAAAAACAACCTTGTCCTGATATATCAATCATCTCGCTCTAATTAGCGGATGGATTTGGTATCTTGTAACTGTTATTAGTGTATTGTGTGTCTTCTAATGAAACCAATTGAGCTGTTCCTTTCTGCTCAGATGCAGACGCCGTTAAGAGGCGATCGAGCGCTTTATCAGATGAGTCCTAATTATCAGACCGCAAATACACTTCAAAGAGACACCACACACACACATACACACACACTCACTCACACTCACTCACACACACACACACACACACACACGCACGCACGCACGCACGCACGCACGCACGCACGCACGCACGCACGCACGCACGCACGCACGCACGCACGCACCACACGCACTCACTCATCACTACACACTCACTCACTCACTTACTCTCACTCACACACACTCTCACTCACACACTCTCACACTCTCACTCACTCACTCACTCACTCACTCACTCACTCACTCATCACTCACTCACTCACTCACTCACTCACTCACTCACATCAGCACCACACTCACTCACTCACTCACCACTCACTCACTCACACACTCACTCACATCACTCACTCACTCACTCACTCTCACTCACTCACTCACACACTCACTCACCTCACTCACTCACTTCACTCTCACTCCTCACTCACACACCTCACACCACCATCACTCACTCACATCACCACTCACTCACTTACACTCACTCACACTCACTCACACACTCACACACTCCTCACACTCTCACTCACTCAACTCACTCACTCACTCACTCACTCACTATCACTCACATCACGTCACTCACCATCACTCACTCACACGTCACCCTCACCACTCACACACACTCACATCACACTCACTCACATCACTCACTCACACACTCACTCATCCTCACTCACTCACTCACACTCACTCACTCACTCACTCACACACTCACTCACTCACTCACTCACTCACTCACTCCTCACTCACTCACTCACTCACTCACATCACTCACACACTCACTCACTCACTCACACTCACTCACTCACTCACTCACTCACTCACTCACTCACTCACTCACTCACTCACTCACCACTCACTCACTCACCCACTCACTCACTCACACTCACTCACTCACACTCACTCACATCACTCACTCACTCACTCACCTCACTCACTCACTCACTCACTACACTCACTCACTCACTCACTCACTCACTCACTCACTCACTCACTCACTCACTCACTACACTCCACTCACACTCACTCACTCAACTCACCACTCACTCACTCACCACTCACACTCACTCACTCACTCACTCACTCACTCACTCACTCACTCACTCACTCACTCACTCACTCACTCCACTCACTCACTCACCACTCACTCACTCATCACTCTCACCACTCACACTCACTCACATCACTCACTCACTCACTACACTCACACTCACTCACATCACTCACTCACTCACCCTCATCACATCACTCACTCACTCACTACTCACTCACCACTACACTCACACACTACACCACTCACCATCACTCACTCTCACACTCACACCACACCACTCACTCACTCACTCACTCACTCACCTCACTCACTCACTCACCACCACTCACTCACACTCACTCACTCACACTCACTCACTCACTCACTCACTCACTCACTCACTCACTCACTCACTCACTCACTCACTCACTCACTCTCACTCACACACTCTCACCACACTCTCACATCACTCACTCACTCACTCACTCTCACTCACTCACTCACTCACTCACTCACTCACTCACTCACACACTCACACACACACATGCAGACACACACAGACACGCAATAAAAATAATTAAAATAATCAAAACAAATTGTGCGTCCACTAATACACGTACAATGGAAGTCATTGGAGCATTAACATCCCTTACCATAACTACCAGTTTAACACACTACTAACTAACTCACCCAGGCCCCGCCCCTTTATTCTGCGTATGAATTATTATAATGAGGAATATTGTGACGTGTTCGTTCCCGGAAGAAACTCAAGACTACAATGGAGGCGTTTCAGGAGTTCAGAAACACTGACACTGATATATAGGATAAATCCATTAAACTATTAAACACACTAAATAAAGATGAACGTGAAAAAGGCGTAATATAACCCTTTTAATAAGCCTAATATATTAGTAAATGTCAAATTAATATGAACTAAGATTAATAAATGCTCCAGAAGTATTGACTAACTAACGTAATTATCTAACTACAATTGACAAAGAAGTGTAATAAAAAGCAGATCATATTCACTATAATATCTCTGATGGAGAATTATTATTATTTTTTTGTGGGGAAAAGGAGGTAGAAACACACAGACAGATCATATGATCTCCTCTCACTTTCAAACACCTGCGAAAGAGTGTGTGTGAGTTCTTTAGCGTAGCGTTTAGCCTGAATCTGACAGGGTGCTAAGAGCGTCTGTTTTTACCTCCAGCGAAACACACTGAGAGAGAGAGATGTGGAAGTGACGATGGCAGCGGAGCACTTTTGGCAGCGCTAGCAGATCTTAGTGCTAAATTGTAGCGGGACGTGACGCTGTGTGATGTGTGAGTTTACGTGTGCCGGCAAATCAGCGTCCGCTGAGAAACATGCGTCCGGGCTTTAGCTGTGCAGCATCCCAGTCTTTACTCCAGAACTGGGAACAGTGGAAATAAGTATGTGGTTTTTTTGTTTTTTTTATGGGGTTGTTTTATGTTTTGTTTTGATTTGTTTAGTTTAGTTTGGTTTAGGGTTTTTAGTTTGGTTTGGTTTTGTTTAGATTTTTTTTGTTTTGTTTTTGTCTGGTTTTGTTTTTTTGTTTGGATTAGTTTAGTTTTGGGGGGGGGGGTTGTTTTATGTTTTGATTTGTTTTTTTTTTGTGTGTGTGTTTTGTTTGGTTTAGTGTTTTTTAGTTTTGTTTTGTTTAGAATTTTTTTTTTCTTTTTTGTTTTGTTTTTTATTTATATATATATATATATATATATATATATATATATATATATATATATATATATATATATAAAATAAAAAAAAAAACAAAACCAGAAAACAAGGAAAAAAATGTTAAACTGTTAAACTCATGGGTTTGATTCCCAGGGAATGCATGAATCAATAAAAAAAGGCACACCTTGAATGAAATGTCCCATTTTGGATGAAACTGTTTGCCAAATATGTAATTTCAAAGACCCACCCCTAAATGGCACATAAAACAAACTCTGATTGGTCACTTTCCATGACAGTCCGACAGCCTCCTCCATTCTGATCATGATCGTCTTGATCTGTTGCTGCCTTGTGATTGGCTGATTTGATATTTGTGTTAATAAGCAGTTATAGAGGTGTACCTAATAAAGTGGCCGGTGATATTCATCACTGTCACTTGTTTGCTTAAGTTCTTCTCCGGCTGATCTCGAATGCATCGGCCTGCAGTACGACACTCAGACATGTTGCATCTTTAAAGCTGATAGATTTGATGGGTTGTGATTTCCTCTCCCTGCGGCCCAGTGGCGAGAGCACAGATCCTGAACCCGCGCGTTTACCACCGCATGTGTGTGTTACGCCTGTCAGGGGCCGTTAGTCTTCTCAGATAACAACAATCTCCACTTTCTTTTCCCAAAGGGATGTTTTATTCATGACCGATAAGAATCCAAGAAACACAAGAGAGACAGATAACTGAGGCACAGAGAAAGAGAGAAAAGATTGAGCTGCTCATATGTTAGTAATGATGCTTAATTAATACTGACAAAAATAATAATCCTCTTAAGAATTAAGGTCATTTTCTGACCTAAATGCATGTTTAACACATAATCTGATTACACTAAAACAATCCTGTCCTCTGCAGTGTGGTCAAATACCTTAAAGTGCCCCATAATGCTTTTTCAAATGTGACCTTTCATGTAGAGTGTAATAAAGCTGTTTGTTTAATAAAGTCTCAAATTGGGAGTTTTTTTCTCCCAAAAGAAGCGATTCTGAACTGCTAAAACGAGTCGTCAGTAATTCCAGTCTCACTTTCTGTTACAAACCTACGTAACAATGTTACTAATTTGCATAATGCAATTCTGTGGTTTTCATTGGCTGAACAGCGTCTCTTAGCTCCGCCCTCAAACACTAGTGTATCTGAGACTGGAAGAGTTCGTGTTGTTCATGTCGAGAAGCTGTTTTCTGCTGACAAAGCAAATCCACTTTGATGAGATTGATACGGTAAAACCCACGACATCGTTACTGTTCGTATCACTGTGATCAAGAGCTAAGATTCAGATATGATAATGAGCGTTTAGTTTCTGACCAATCAGAGCAGAGCGGCTCTCAGAGAGGCGGGGTTTAGAGAGACTGAAGCGTTTCAGACACTGTGAGAAAAGAGCTGATGCTGCAGTGGATATTATGAGGAGATTAAACTGTGTTTTCATCTTAGATGTGTGTGTAAATCTGTTGTAGAGACTCCAGAACTAAACTAGAAGCTTTTAAAATAGCATTATAGGGCAGTTTAGAATGGTATTCATTTGCATTTGCCACAAAAACTTGCCATTGCTATTGGTTGGGATGTTTCAGGATGTTAAATTATAATTCAGTAATATATTTTTATTGCAGGATTAACGGAGTTAAGAAAAGTCAATTAAGATGCCTGTGTGCTCCTTCAATTTAGATGCGTCAGATTTTACAGCGGGACTTGTCTGTGTGTGTCTGAGACGATCTGCTGTCAGAAGTCTGGCGACGGCTATAAATACAGGCGGAGTGCTTCAGGGTCAGGTGGAGCGTGACCTTTGACCTGCAGGTGTGTGTTCTGCCACTCATTTAAAAAACACGTGTTCTGTGCAGAAAAACTCTCTTTCTCCTTTGATGTAAACTATTTACTCAACTGAGATTTCTATAATTTAACAACACCGTTCGCAGTTCTCTGGTATCGATTAATTGTCACACATGCAGGTTAACAAATAAAATATTACTTATTTTATTTGTGTTTAATGTATTTTTAATTGGCTAAACTTCACTTAAGATCTTTATATATAATGCATTATAAAAGTATTTTTAATCCTTATAATACATTGTATTATGTATTGTTGTATTAAAGCATATTAGCCAATGTAGTTAGTAAAAATAGTAAAATAAATTTAGTTTTTTACAATATACAGTATATGGACCAATGCCAGATTATTTTCTTAATATACTAGTAAAATATATTTTTAAAAATGACAAAATAAATGGAGCATTCCTGCTATAAAGCACATTTTCTTGGCTACAGGTATATTATTTTATTTTTTTAAGAATATGTGGATCAGTACTGTTATGAAGTAAATTTTCTTGTCGTACTAGTAAAATATTACTATCATTATTATTTTATAAACAAGAAGTACGCCAGTGGGATCAGAAAAAATATACATAATTCAAAGTGAAAATAAGATTTTTTTTTCTTGTTTTAAGCAAAAACTCACTTCATTTAGGATTGTTTTTCATGAAAACAACACTTGATATCTTCAATCATTTTGCTTCTCCAGTAAATGTATCTTGATTTAAGAATATTTAAATATTAGTGCTGGAAAATAAGACAAAAATACTGAGGAAGAAGTTTTATTGTGACAACTTACCCCATACAGTACACCCTGTTTTTTCTAAAATGTATTCCTGGGTGGGAAATGCTAATGCTAGAAATATTCAATATAGAAATAGTTGTTTGGGGAAAAGTAACTGAGAAATATTCATAGTAAAGTGTGTGACAACTAGCCCCATTCTCCTCAGAACCCGTCTAAAAGTTTCAGATCCGTCAGTGTCGTTTTGCTTAATAGATGTAAATTCAGCACATCTTGTAACGGCTCTTATGTGGACACCCTTAATGATGAAAGCAGGCCGGGATCAAAGACAGCTTGTAATGGCGTGTGTGTGAAGCAGTGCGCACTACAAAGCAGCGCACTAATAAGGGAAGTTGAGAAGAGCTCTTGACCGTGTGCAGATGCACGCGTGCCACACAACACGCCACAAGTGCCTCTTCACACAAACCCCTGCCCTGACTGAATATTAATCAGACACGATGACCCGGGAGTTACTTCTGTGCGAAACAACTGCATTTCACGAGGTCTGTTTATGATCTACAGCTGCTGCATCCAAACTGACACCCTAAATGATCTTAAAGACACAAATAAATCCATTCAAGAGCTGCTTTTATCATTAGCATATATCTAAGCAAGCTACTATACTCTGAGGAAAAGAATACACCGTCCAGTTATGTTATGAAGATTGGCTTGTGTGTCTGTGTGTGTTCCTTGTGTTAATATACTGGCAAAATATTTATTTATTTATATTTTTCAAAATATATTGATCAGTCCTGTTATGACGTACATTTTGTTTCTTCATACAATGGTAAAATATTAATAACACATTTTTTTCACTAAATATATTGATCATTTCTGGTATGAAGTACATTTCTTGTCTCAATAAAATAGCTAAATATTAAAAACATATTTTTTTTTTTTTTTACAAAATATTAAAATATATGGGTAAATCCTGTTATGAAGCCCATTTTTCTTGTCTTAATATACTGCTAAAATAGTTTTTTTTTTTTTTTTTTTTACAAATTTAAGATATTAGTCATATTAATTAGGTTTCTTTTATCTCAGTTAAAAGAACATGAGGTGGATTTTGCCTCATTTGTCATTACGTCTAACATGAAAAACTGGCAATTTATTCAGAAACTAAATATGGAATGCTATTTAATTATTTTATAGTTTTTCCTTGTCTACAGTTTCACTAGAGAGAGAGAGAGAGAGAGAGAGAGAGAGAGAGAGAGAGAGAGAGAGAGAGAGAGAGAGAGAGAGAGAGATTGCATTTGTGTTGACCTTAAAATTTCTGTACCCTAAAAGTTTTATTTGAGGAATGGCAGCAAACTTTTTCCCTGCGCACAGAGATTTCTGTTCCCCTTCCTCTGAAAACAGTAAGTCATGTTTGTTTTTGATAAAGAAGGTGGAAATGAACATGTAGTTTGATTGATGTTTGTTACATGGTCGGATCACAGTTGAGCGTGTTTCACGATACATCATTTTCACACACACACACACACACACACACACACACACACACACACACACACACACACACACACACACACACACACACACACACACACACACACACACACACACACACACACACACACACACACACACACACACACACACACACACACACACACACACACACACCTGCACGGCTCTCTCTCCACAGCTCCACGCGACAGCAAAATAATTCCTGATTTATGAGGGTTGTTGCTGTGCAGCTTCAGAATAATCCAGAGATTAATTAACGCTCGGTTCGTTGTGTTCTGATCGTCAGAACGCCGAGGGATTTTCAGGGCCAATATCACACTAACATACGGGATCTATCCCAGCATTCCTGATCCCTGTGTGTGAATTATTCCCACCTCACATTTAACCCTAACTCTAAACTCTCTCTCAACAAATATTCACAGTAACACATAAAATGCATTTACATGTGCAAGAATGCGAATGCAGAACTGATTAAAATCTGATTGGATGAGCCACGTTTGAAACGTTTGCAAAGCCGAAATACTCACATCTGTGTGATATAACCATTGGATAAATTGAATGCATGTTATAAATCTTATTGTGAATAATCAGTGGATTTTTTTTTTATGAGGATTTTTTTACCTCATAATATTTAGTCAAAATGTCATTACTGGATCTGACATATACAGGACTTCTCCAAACATGAATGTTTAAACTCCGCCCCTTTATCTGCATACACTGTAGAGAGCCACGCCCACATCTCAACATCCAATCAGCAGCTGATGTGCAGAACTAAGCCCCACCCCCTACATTTATCCATTAAAACTCGAAAGATTCTCACTTGTCCTGGAAAACCTGGAAAATTAAGAGCTCACATTCAAAAACAGATTTTAAGTCATTGCCATAAACTGTATGACTTTTAAAAGACTTATGGAGAGAGGAATATATTACTCAAAACCGCCAAAGTGAAACTGAAAATAAAACCCGTTTCATCGTGACTTTAATGTGGCAATTGTAAACAACCGACGGTTTGGCTAAAGAACTGTTTTAATCATTGGAAGATTTGTTTGTTTTGATCATCATTGCATCAGGTGACCTCTCTTTCCATCTTCCATCCAAAGTTGTGAATTTAACTTGTGCGCAAAATTGAAATATGGCGTTTAACTTTTGCAAATAAAGCATTGTTTCCATTTCATGTGCTTGTTACGCCCCGTCTAGGGTAAAGGACGCAACATTTAAAAAAAAGGAAACGATGCGGTTTCTTCGAAGGGAAAAGCCAGTAAAGCAATATTTATTGGATTTACCAGGGTTGGAATACAATTGAGGACTTTACCTCAGGAGCCGCCAGTCCAAATAAACAAACAAAAAGAGTGATATGTGGGTACCTCTTACTGCCCTAATACACAAAATAAAAAAATAAAAAAATACAATTACTTCTACATATAAGTATGCGCGTGGAGGGTTTGTGCGTCCACGCGCGCGTCTCATATGAGTATGTGCATGGAGAGTTCTCAGTTAACTCGTCAACGTCAGTGCTCAAACAAATACATATGAAATGCACATACACGTATGAGACGCGCGCGCATTTAGGGTTTGTGCGTCCACGCGGCGTCTCATATGAGTATGTGCATGGAGAGTTCCGCGCGTCTTGTTGGTGTAGAGTTTGCGTGTATGTGCATTTCATATGTATTTGTTTGAGCACTGACGTTGACGAGTTAACTCCGTAGGTATTGAAATCTGGAACCGAACAACATGTCATTTTTCGATACTCGATAGTATCGAGGCAATTCGATCGATACCTAAAAAGTATCGAACTCGGTACCCAGCCCTAGGTAATCTGGAATCTTAGTCGTTAAACAGGCGGTAGTCTTTGTCACAAATGGCAATTCACAGGAAACTTAAACAATTTCTCCAAAAACACCCCCCAGAACAAGCAGTCTTACTAAGTAACAAAGTTAGACAAAAAGTGTAGCGAGTGAGCACAAGGCTAATGGAAGGAGGCTTTTATCCACGTCCAGGTGTCAGCTGATCAATCAGGGCGTGGCACTAATCAGTCTGTAGGAACCAATCCGGTCTTCTTCCTGGAAAACATCAAACCCCTCCCACAACAGCATAAAACACATCTACAGACCAAAAGGGACGTATCGGTGCTCAAGAGAAATGTGTGCAAAATATCAGTAATAAACTGTACGTTTCTGCAATCGGGCTGTTTTTCCTCCATCATAAACGAGTGTGTCTCAGAGCGTCTGACGAAACTCAAGTCATGTTCTCTTGCTGGTGTTTGTGAACACACTCGTGTGTGTGAGACGCGTCTGGAGGGAATGAAACCAAATCATTCTGAACACACACTTTGACTTTCAGAAACACCAAACCAACATCTGAGATGCTGCGACGCCATTGGTCCGCTGGTTACTCCAGTTATCCAATCACAGCCTCTCATGTGTTACTTGTTGCGCATCGAGGGATTTATTTATTAAACGTGTTTCCATCGTAGTTTATGTGCATGTTTTCTTATCGGATAAAAATGTATCTGCCTCAATGTTTCTTAATGCACATTTTTAGAATTTATGCTTATGCTTAATGATTAAATGTAGATCTCAACAAAGTGTGCTTCGATTTGCCAAGATACCAAACACCTCAATATGTTTTTATATATGTGTGTTTTTGGAGTTTATGCGCATCCATCATTGTTTTTATGTGATATCCCAAAATGCACATAAAAATGGGTGGATAAAAACATAGCCTGGATCATTGCATTATTGATTGATTCCAGCATAAAAACGTTTATTTCTCAAATTCCTCAGAACTCGTTTGGTCTAATTAAACTGAACCCAGATCAGCAGGCGTGAGTCAGATGCACGACTGTAAACAGAAGCGATTACATTGGCTCTTTTATCAGGACTAATAGTAGCGCTTTGGTGACGCTTGCTTATGGCAGGCCTATATTTCAAAGCACCAGCCACCGGCTCTGAGGGTAGATAACAAGCTTTTCCCTCGCAGACATAATTACCCAGCCATTTACAGGAAACAGCCTCGGTGTGCCCATCCACACCATCCAAATGATTATTAATGCGAGCTATAATATTATAGTCTATTAATTTATCTTAAGATTTGTATTGCTGTGTGGTTATTATTAGAAACCTGGGAGACCTTTTCCACCTTCATACACTGAGTATCTAAATTACACAAAGCTTTTTCAGTTTAGCTTGATTCTTTTGCATTGTTTTCTTATTTTAATAAATTGAACTTATAATTTCTGTCAATTATATGTATATACTATGAGATTTTCTTTCAGCAATAATGTTCAATGAACTTAATTGCAGGTTGTAACTTTGGCACTATTTTAATTTAGCTCATTATTCAGTGCTGCTAAGTTTTCAGTTTAGTTGGTTGACATTTTTTCTTGTTTTTTTCTTGGTGTCCCATAAGAAAGCAAAAATAATGCTTTTCCAGCTTGAATGTTGATTATTTTCCTCATATTCTCCATTGTTGCGGCTCCTCTCTTCCCAGTCTGTCAGTAACGCTCTGTTTACTTCCTGTCTCTATGAAGCCCCTCCTTCTGAAAGCACACTGTGCTCTGATTGGTCGGTTGGATCAGTGTGTTGTGATTGGTCGAGCGCTTCGAGTGTGTTTGGGAAATGTCCCGCCCCTTACCATAACCACCAGTTTAACACACTACTAACTTACTCACCCAGGCCCCGCCCCTTTATTCTGCATATTAATTATTATAATGAGGAATATTGTGACGTGTTCGTTCCCGGAAGAAACTCAAGACCACAATGGAGGCGTTTCAGGAGTTCAGAAACACTGACACTGATATACAGAAGATCTTTGTGACTTTGTAGAGCAACATTAAACACACTAAAGAAAGATGAACGTTTAAGAAGCATAACAGGTCCACTTTAACGGGGTTGTCTTTAACGGGGTTGTGGGGTTGGCGAACAGACACCGAAAGACAGAATAATTGTCCTCTGGCATTTTTAACACATTCAGTGTCTTTCTGCTGAGTTCCAGAACTAGCTGGATTACAGAGACAGTTTGAAGCTTTTATCGTTGAACACGCTCTGGTGTCTGACAGCGTGTCCATATCACTTTCCCACCTCTGATAACGGCTCATCCAGGGCACACAAATTACTATTTGAGTCCGACAGAGTCCGTTCTTGTTCTCCCATGATGTGATATCCTCAGCTAAAATACCACCTGTCATTTATGAACCGATAAAAACTGGCTCAGGATAGTGTTTCATTAGGAACATGAGGGTGGAAAGCATCTGTGTGTTAGTATGTTTTTCATATCACTGAATAAATAACTAAATCTAGCCACACTACTAACTTAACTATATTTTTCAATAGATCATCTTCAAGCTTTTAAAGTTTTTTTGCATGAAAAAAATATAACATCACCATTTTTAAGTTGCATTGTATTGCACATGCAGCTTAAAACAAAAACCATGCAAGTACATCAATGCAAACAAGTCTAGCTCAATTTTGTGCATTGCTGTCATGTTCTGAAATGTATAAGACAGGAATTCACAATGCAATGCATGCATTTTAAAATGCATTTTCCAAGCAATCATGTTTGCATAATAATACTTTCTAGCATCACAGCCAAGTGAATGCAAGCAATCATTGTTTTAGTTCATTCAGGCCATTCAGATGAATCAATCATTTCAAAAATAATTGATCAATCAATGGCAATAGCAAAATATTGCATTAAATGCTGCTGTTTTTCAATTGTTATATACATTTTATTAATTTGTATTTACTGTTAAGTTAGGTAAAAGAGCAATAGATACTGCTCTTATTAGCTACTGTTGCCAACGCTTGTAAAATCATAAAAACTGTTAGTTGAGCTTTGTTTGGTGTCGCCCCTGAGCCCTTCTGCCCTGACATCACCTTCCTCTGACATTCAATTAACACGATGATCAGGGTGTGAGCGCACATCACCCCGGCCGCTGACAGGTGTTTCGCTCTCAGCGTTCTGGATTAAAGGGCAGGTTAGGTGTTAAGGCTTTGCAGGGCATTGTGGGTACAGTAGTTCTTATGGGATGTGTTTGTGTCACTCAGAGCGGATCTGTGCAGCTGTTACCTGTAAATACAAAAGCATAAAGGCTACCTCAAAGATTTGAAAGTTATGGCGGAGGAGAAGCTGACTAGCATGGAATCAAAATATACCTAATTTAATTTCTTAATGCAGTTTAGTAGGCTTCATGCATTTAAAAAATAACTTGTGCATTTTTTTTTAAAACACAAAAATGTATTTGTTTATGCAATGCATTTTTGTTTTATTTTATTTTTTATTTTTGAAACAACATAACTCATCTGTGCATGCATTTATTCATTCTTTTATCTTTAAACAATTCATTTGTCCATGCATATTTTGTTTGTTTCATTGTAATTTCTTTAAATTCATTTTTACTTTTTTCTCGCTCAATAAACTATTAAACTCAGTAATAAATACAAAAAAGTTAGTTGCTAATTATGTTTCATTCCTACTTTTAAATTTGAGTCTGTTCCTCACATAAAGCATCATGAGACTTTTTTTAATGATATTTAGTTTTTGGTGGGTTTTTTTTCCCCATCTGCATTTGTTTAATATAATAGAGCTGTGTGAACATTGTTAAACATCTCTATTTTTGTGTTCCACAGAAGAACTCAAGTCAAACGGGTTTGGAACAACGTGGGGATGAGTAGATCGCAACAGGATTTTCATTTATGGGTGAACCGTTCCTTTAAGTAATGTGCTGACTTTTAATAAACCTATTTACTTTATAAGTGACCACATGAAGCACCGTTTTCACTCACCTGCCAATCATCAGTTTTCACTGAGCAGACAGACAGATGTGGATATTTCTGATCAGATACTGCACACAGACTAGCATCAGACTAGAATAACTCCACACACACACACACACACACACACACACACACACACACACACACACACACACACACACACACACACAACACACACACACACACACACACACACACACACACACACACACACACTGATTTCCTACAGATGCATGATGAATGCACAGGATGCGATATCACACTTGAGTGAGCAGTGTGTGTGTGTGTGTGTGTGTGTGTGTGTGTGTGTGTGTGTGTTGCCATGTGACAGATGCAGCGTGTATCTTCAGGCACGGCTTCCGCGAAAAGTACTCTTCATTTATCAATAATTGGACCTTAATTTCATCTGGCAGAGACTCGAGCGGACAGCAGCACATTAATGAGGCCTCTCAGATCAGCATGCACATATACCCTCAAACTTTCTGGGAACATGCGGAAAATCCACACAACACACACACACACACACACACGTTTGTTTTTGTGACTTATGAGGACATTCCATAGGTGTAATGGTTTTTATACTGGACAAACTATATATTCTATCCCCCTACACTGCCCCTGTCCCTAAACCTACCCCTTACAGGAGACATGCTGGATTTTAACATTTAAAAAAAAACATTGTTTTTTATGTTTTTTAAGCTGTTTGAAATATGAGGACGCATGCAATGTCCTCATATTTCACGTGTAAGTTGTAATACCAGTGTAATACCCATGTCATTATACACATTTGTGTCCTCATATATCACAAAAACAAGCACACACACACACACACACACACACACACACACACACACACACACACACACACACACACACACACACACACACACACACACACACACACACACACGCACACACGCACACACTGAACATAAGCCTTTATGCTTTTATCAATCTTTTTGAATGAATAAGTAATTTTGATTCTTGGTTCTGAAGAATGTGTGTAAAATAGAGGTTATATTGATGTGTTTTTCTCCAGAGAGTTTGGGATTTTGGAAATGACCCAACCCAATCTGGGAAGGTCAGAGGTCAGGCAGGGGATTTGGCCTCATCATGATCACAGTAATCCTGTTCTGTCACAGATCTATGGAGTCACACATTAAATACTATCAAAAGTCAATTCATGACACCATCAGTAAATCAAATTCAGACATACACTACCATTCAAAAGGACGATTAAATTTTATACATTTATTCAAATCTGTATACCGTGATACATTTATTTCAGGATTTTTTGATGAATAGTTCAAAATAACAGCGTTTATTCTAAATAGAATCTTTTGTAACATTATAAATGTAATTACTGTCACTTTTGATCAATTTAATGTGTCCTTGCTGAATAAGCACACACCCACCAACAAACACACAAACCCATCCTCCAACCAACCAACTCACCTGCACACTCACCAACCAACTAACTTACCAACTAACTCACCAACCAACTCACCTGCACACTCACCAACCAACTAACTTACCAACTAACTCACCAACCAACTCACCTGCACACTCACCAACCAACTAACTTACCAACTAACTCACCAACCAACTCACCAACTAACTCACCAACCAACTCACCAATTAATTCACCAACTAAATCACCAACCATCACACCCACCAACCAACCAACTAACTCACCAACCAACTCACCAGCACACCCACCAACCAACCAACCAACTCACCAGCACACCCACCCTCCAACCACCTCACCAGCACACCCACCAACCAACTCACCAGCACACTCACCCTCCAACCAACTAACTCACCAGCACACACCACCCTCCAACCAACCAACCAACCAACCAACCAACCAACCAACCAACTCACCAGCACACCCACCCACCAACCAACTCACCCACCTCACCAGCACACCCACCAACCAACCAACCAACTCACCAGCACACCCACCCACCAACCAACTCACCAGCACACTCACCCTCCAACCAACTAACTCACCACCTCACCAGCCACCCACCAACCAACCAACTCACCAGCACACTCACCCTCCAACCAACTAACTCACCAGCACACCCACCCTCCAACCAACACAACCAACCAAACCAACAACCACCACACTCACCACACCCCCAACCAAACCCACCCACCCTCACCGCACACCCACCCACCACCAACCAACTCACCACCCACCAGCACACCCACCAACCAACTCACCAGCACACCCACCCACCAACCAACACACCAGCAACCCCCCACCAACCAACCAACTCACAGCACACCACCACAACCAACCAACCAACTCACCAGCACACCCACCCACCAACCAACTCACCCACCTCACCGCACACCCACCAACCAACTCACCAGCACACCCCCACCAACCAACTCACCAGCACACCACCCACCAACCAACCAACTCATCAGCACACCCACCCACCAACCAACTCACCAGCACACCCCCACAACCAACTCACCCAACTCACCAGCACACCCACCCTCCAACCAACCAACTCACCAGCACACACCACCCACCAACCAACCAACCAACTCACCACACCCACCCCCCAACCAACCAACTCACCAGCACACCCACCCCCAACCAACCAACCAACTCACCAGCACACCCACCCACCCAACCAACCACTCACCAGCACACCCACCCCAACCACACCACACCAACCACAACACCCACACCCCCAACCAACCAACTCACCAGCACACCCACCCACCAACCAACCAACCCAACTCACCAGCACACCCACCCTCCAACCAACCAACTCACCAGCACACCCACCCACCAACCAACCAACCAACTCACCAGCACACCCACCTCCAACCAACCAACTCACCAGCACACCCACCCTCCAACCAACCAACAATCTCACACCAACACCACCCAACCACCCACCAACCAACTCAACCAACTCACCAGCACACCCACCCTACCAACCAACACAACTCACCAGCACACCCACCACCACCAAACCAACCAACTCACAGCACACCCCCCCTCCAACCAACCAATCACCAGCACACCCACCCTACCAACAAACCAACCAACCTCACACAGCACACCCACCCTCCAACCAACCAACTCACCAGCACACCCACCCCACACCAACCACAACCACCACCCACACTACCCACACCCACCACCAACCAACACAACCCACACCACAGCACACCCACCCTCCCAACCAACTCCCAGCACACCCACCCTCCAACCAACCACCAACGCACCAGCAACCCACCCACCCAACCAACCAACTCACCAGCACACCACCACCAACCAACTCACCAGCAACCACCACCAACCAACTCACAGCACACCCAACCACCAACCAACCAACTCACCAGCACACTCACCAACCAACCAACTCACCAGCACACCCACCACCAACCAACGCATCAGCACACCACCACCAACCAACTCACCCACCTCACCAGCACACCCACCAACCAACTCACAGCACACCCACCCTCCAACCAACTCACCAGCACACCACCACCAACCAACCAGCTCACCAGCACACCCACCAACCAACTAACTAACTCCCAACCAAATAACTCACCAACCAACTCTCCAGCACATCCACCCTCCAAACGACCAACTCACCGCACACCCACCAACCAACCAACTCACCAACCAACTCACCAGCACACTCACCAACTAACTCACCAACTAACTCACCAACTCACCAACCAACTCACCAACTAACTCACCAACCAACTCACCAAATAACTCACCAACCAACTCACCAACCAACTCACCAACTAACTCACCAACCAACTCACCAACCAACTCACCAACTAACTCACCAACTAAACTCACCAACTAACTCACCAACTAACTCATCAACTAACTCACCAACCAACTCACCAACTAACTCACCAACCAACTCACCAGCACACCTACCAACCAAAGATTTAGTTTATTTTAAATGCCTCAAAGTAAACCCACACGCTTAATATATCAAATATTTGGCTTTTAAAGTAGTTCATTACACAGTTTTAGCTAGACCAGTTAATCCAGTCTTCAGCAGATTATCCATTAATACCGTCTCTGACTGTCCGTTTGTGGAACAGGCCTTTTCAATGTCATCATTAAATAAGAAGATTGTTAATCTCTCACTCTTCTGTCCTAAACAGGGTTATTTTACAGCTTGCAACATAATCTCACGTCCAGTAATCTCTCTCTTTCTGTCTCTCTGGCTCCGCTGCTCGCTTATCCCTGGTAATTTAATTACAAATTACATGATTAAAAATTCATTAAAGTATTAGATATAAAGAACATGTATTTCCATCAGGGAGAGAGCGGTTATTACACTGACCCCGGGAGTGTTTTACCCCCTCCATGTCTCTGGCCCACAGGGTTTTTTTTTTTTTTTTGTAAAATCAAATACACTCTTTTAATAAAGTAAAAACACCTGAGACTTCTTGAAGAGCACAGACAAACCTTGTCATAATTGTGTTTTTTTGGTTTGTATGTTTTATCTGTCAAAACACTTCTGTATTGACGCTTGTTATTCTGTGTCTCATGAAGGCCAAAAATCCTGGAAAATGCTGTGAGAAATATTTATTACTGTATCAAACAGTAAAATAATAACATGTTATCAAACAGGTTTCCCAAACACTTCAACAGCCCTTCATCTTACATTTTCTGGACAAACCGATGATCCCTGGCATGACAGTGTTTATACACTAGTGGTCAAAAGTTTGGAATAATTAAAGTTTTTAATGTTTTTGAAAGATTCTCTTCTGCTCACCAAGGCTGCATTTATTTGATGAAAAATACAGTAAAATGTGAAATATTATTACAATTTAAAACAGTGGTTTTCCATGTGAATATATACAGTAGTAAAGTGTAATTTATTCCTGTGATCAAAGCTGAATTTTCAGCATCATTACTCCATACATGATCCTTCAGAAATCACTATAATATGATGATTTGATGCTCAAGAAATATTTCTGATTATTATCGATGTTGAAAGCAGTTGTGCTGCTTCATATTTGTGTGGAAACCACAATACACTTTCAAAAGTTTGTGGCAAAATGTTTTAGGAAAGAAATTCAAACTTTAATTCGGGAAAGACGCATTAAATTGATCAAAAGTGACAGTAAAGAAGTATGGTTTCCACAACTTTTTTCAACACTGATAATAATCATAAATGTTAATGAGCAGCAAATCATCATATTATAGTGATTTCTGAAGGATCATGTGACACTGAAGACTGGAGTAATGATGCTGAAAATTCAGCTTTGATCACAGGAATAAATTACACTTTACTATATATTCACATAGAACACATTTCTGTTAAAAGACACTAATAATTCAAAATTTATTTTTTACTGTACTTAAATGCAGCCTTGGTGAGCATAAGGAACTCTTCAAATGCATCATATGATGTAAATCCCGAGAACGACACTCTTCATCTTCTGCTATTTGTCTGCTGTCTCGTCATTTGCAGTTTTAACACCAGAAATGGCGTCAAAAACTCGCTAAGAAGTAAGGATTGATAAACGAGGCGCTTGCTTTTAATGACAGTGGTATGAGATCATTATTCTGAAATAAATAATCTAATTGACTTCCTCTAGGTGCTTCTGGCTTGCAGCACCGGGCCGCTTTGATCCAGGTGTGAACGGGCAGGTGAGAGCAAGTGAGCGATGGTGTGTCAGGTGTGATCGCTGCTTGAACGCAGTCATTTGCTCACTGTTCTCACGTCTCAGGAGAGACAGCATTAATGACACGTTTGTCATGCTCCGCTCCCAGATTAGATTACAGCGCTAATTCCTCGGCGAGACTCGCATGGCGGAGCGCGATCCCTCCATTAGCGTTATTACCGACGGTGTTAGCAGCAATTAGTTGTCAATCAATTTAGAGGAGAGATCAGAGATATTACTGACCTAACGGAAAGCAGTAACTGGAAAGTGCACTAAATAGGCAGCAACTCAAACACGTTTTAATTTACATGTTTTTTTTTTTTTTTTTTAAGTACAGTGTACAAGCTAATACTAACACACATCATGGGCCTGAATGAAACGCATTCAAACATTTGCACACACATAGACTGTTGAATTTAGGGTCAAAGGTCAAGTCCAATCTATACATGCACCTTTGTCAGCTCAAAAGCGTTTGTTTGGCTCAAAGTTCAGAGTTTAAGTGGCTGTTTTTGCTTGCATTGAGGAACTTCACAAGCTCCTTTTGTTCACTTACAGACTGACGAATGCCACGACAGTGAAGACGGCTGAGCTCTGACCTCAGAAACAACATCAATAACGTGAAGCGCTGAAGGTTTGGCCCTGATGAAGTCCAACGGCGAGATGTCAAGTACCGCAGGTGAAGGTTTCTGCTATTGATGATTCCAGGTAAATAAATGAGAAATTCAGTGTTCTGTGTGAGGGTGCATGAATAACTTAAATTCAGGAGATTTCAACCTTCATAGTATTACTGATGAGGAAAATGGTATATTTTGGAAATTTGGATGTGGTATTTTTATGCATTGTTGGTTTAGATTTAAAAGTGAGAACAGTTAAAAATAGCTATGTTTCCATCCAAAGCTGCAAATTTAGCTTGTGTGCGAAATTGGTATATGGCGTAAGAAATTCCCGAAAAAAGCAGAGTTTCCATCACATGTGTTCAAGAGAACAAAATCGTCACTTCCTGGGAAATCGGCACAAAAATATCAGTAATAAAACTGTACGTTTCTGCAACCGGGCTGTTTTTTCCTCCATCATAATTGAACATTTGAGATTTGAGCCTTATTTTGAGCTCAACATTTGAGGTAAAGCCACGTGAGTTTATTGTTGTGCATTAAGGAATTTATTCATTAAATGTGCTTCCATCTTAGTTGATGTGCATGTTTTCTTATCGTATAAAAATGTATCTGCCTCAATTTTTTTAATGCACATTATGCTTATGCTAAATAATTAAATATAAATCTCAACAAAGTGTGCTTCAATTTGCCAAGATACCAAACACCTCAATATGAACTCTTCAAAGATCTGAGCTGGGGTGCGTTTCCCAAAACCATCGTTGCTAACCTGTTAGCAACTTGGATGGTTGGCAATGGGAAATTGCATTGCAACCATCAAAGTTGCTAACTTAGTTAGCAACGATGGTTTTGGGAAACGCACCCCTGATCTGTTTACACCTAGTATTAAGATCCATTTTGGTGGATCGGATCACAAGTGGACAACGCTAAACACGGGTATAAACAGGGTCTAAAACGTCTCAAGCTTGTCCACTTTCAACCACTTCCAGAGGGAGTCGAAAACGCTCATGTGATCTACAGTAATGTGTTCAAACAGCCACTAAAGACCGTCTACTCTCCGTCTACTGATCTCATGCGTAAACATGGGAAGCGTGCTAGCCTGACGGGATTTAAACTTTGTCGGCTGAAGACCCAAGTTTGGTTTGAAGAGGAAAAACGTCCATTCCTGATTTCTAACACACACTCGTGGTTTCTCGGCTATAAGAGCAGAAACTAAAGATGAAGCTTTTTCCGTGTGCTTTTCCGTCGTCTCCCGTCGTGTTCATATGTAAATTGGGTGAGCTTATTTTGTCCATTACATCGAAAGACCTGAAAAAACACATACATTAACCCACCCATAGACCCTCCACTTGAAGAAATCAGGACAGAAGTGGTTGAAAGTGGACGAAAGAGACGGATTAAACACCAGGTGTGAACGGGAATGTGTCTCCCTCGTCTACTTGTGATCCGATTGACCTAAACGCATCTTACAGGGTTCGTACATGGTGCTTGAATTTGACTTTTTGAAATTGAAGTCGAAAACAGCCATATTTATGAAAAGTTCCTTGAAAAGTGCTTGAATTATCGAAAGACAATATATATGTAAGATTATTGTTTAATTTTATTGATAAAACAATCTTTTCATACTAAATCAATGCTGCAGTCCGTCTTATATACTGTAGATATAGAGCCATTTTGCATGGCTATGAGTGTGATATTGATAATATAAATATCCAAATATACAGTATGATACAGCTTTCATTCTTTCGGTCAATCATATATTCATGGGAGAAAAAATCAGTTTGATCAAGGAAAGCTGTAACAATTGAAGTCCAATGGAGTCAAGTGAGGTGAGAACCCAAACGCAATTTATTTACAAAAAGAACACAATCAAACATAACACAAAAGCATGGCAAGGCATGAAAACTCAAAACTAAAGCAGGAACATGAACATAGACTAGCAAACAAGACTACAGAATCCTGGACATGAAACAATCAATACTCGACAAACACACAGGGCAAAGAAGAGGGCTTAAATACACACAATACTAATGTGTGTACAAGACAAGACAAGGGACACCGGTGAACAATTAACCAATCACAACACAACAGACAAGGGAACACATGGCCGGATCACAAGACTAAAACCAGCGGATCACATGACAGACAAAAGACAGGAACAAGAAACAAACACCCAAAATGTGACAAAAGCGATATCTTTGTCATAGTATCCTTTCAATGGTTAAAGTTATACAGTCATTGCTTTTTGTTTTATTCGTTTATCTGTTTACCTTTTTTAGAATTTAAAAGATAATACAGATATAGTTTGATAAGTAAGATCTCTGATTATAGTCCTTGAAAACCAAAAAAGTAGAGATTGAAAAAGTCCTGGAGTTTAATTTGACAGTATCTGCACGATCCCTACAGCCGTAAACAAGGCCTAGACTCGTACTTGAGGAAGACTAGTGAGCCGGGTTTCATTAATGATGAGAATAACGCCGTCCTCAGGTGTGTGTGTTTGTTCTCATCCCTGCGTCTCCTTCCAGTGGTTTTGTCTGTCAGTAGTGTTTGGTTAACTCTGTGACATGTCAGCGTTTGATAAACAGATGGCCTGTACCGGCTCACCGTGGGGACGGCACTCAGTGACCCAGTGCAGTGTGGGTAGAGAACGGGTGTCAGCAGTCTTTCTGTGCGCCACGCTCTAATGAATAATAATCCCGTGTGTGTGTGTGACAGACGGCGAGGGGGAGTTTCGGGGAAGGGGAGAAACTTGAAGGCGATGCTAATTCAGTAATTCCACAAACTCCTCGGACGGATGTTTTTGTCGTTTCTGGACGGGCTCCAGAATCGGAGGAGGAGGAGGGG
The DNA here is from genome assembly GCA_036326025.1 of Chrosomus eos. Taxonomy (NCBI): domain Eukaryota; kingdom Metazoa; phylum Chordata; class Actinopteri; order Cypriniformes; family Leuciscidae; genus Chrosomus; species Chrosomus eos. The sequence goes on from CM070834.1 coordinate 3,503,914, forward strand.
GGGGGGGGGGGTGACGTTCGCTTTGATGAAGAGCCTCACCTTTACAGCGTGAAACGTGTGTCCGCGATGCAGAGACGCTCTCATCAATCCTCCGGTGTGTGTGTGTGTACGAGCACTCGTGAGTTGGGTCAACACAACCTCTCTTGTCTGAATATTTGAGATTTCCTTCTGTGTTTATAAGTTTGAGATGTCCCTGTGCGGCCCAAACGCTCCACCTGTGTGTTTACATGCGGATTCATAACACGGAAACGCATCTAAACAAGGACGGGACGGTGTCACGGGGAGGTCAAAGCCACCGGGATCTCGCTAAACGACTTTTAGTCTACAGAGACGCGGTCAATTCTCACTTTTAACTAACTATGACTTAATGTGCCCTAATAAACTCCTAATTAGTGCTTATTAATAGTAAGGGAGTTGTTAAGTTTAGGTATTGTAGGATTAAGGGATGTAGAATATGATCATAAGGCATTAAAGGTACAATATGCAGGATCTTTCGCCACCAGGGGTCGCTAACCTCTTACAATAACAAAAGCGTATTTGATGACGTATATTCCGCATTAAGCGTAATTATGGATCTTGTCATCAAGCTGATGGATGTTTTATGGATGAGTGAATACACTGATGTTTTTAACATGACTGCGGTGTGAAGCAGGAGCGATTGCTAGACGTACACCAGCGCCACACGCAACGCCAGTCCCGCGGATATAAAGGAATAAGGACATTTCATTCTACCCAACTACACACAAGTGCTGAATTAATACTCACACAGGTCAGTTTATTAGAGGAGTGAAACTTGAGGTAACCCAGCGCTGTTTCACTCGCTCTAACAGTTACACTATCACACTAAACACATTTGAGGGTGTTGAATGTTGTTAGTTGGGTTGTTTGTTGCTGTATGAGACTAAGTAAGCTAGATCAACATTAGAATAACATACAGATCATATTCTAACATTTCATCATGTTGAACTAAATAACATTGATTAGTTTTATGTACATTTGCTCTCCTGTCTAATAAAGTACATGAACACTCGCGTCTCTGTCGAGTGGAAGTTAGTCGCGGACGTGGAGCTCTCGCATCTCCAAACATGTTGATCTTCGGTTTAGTCTTTTTGTCTCAAAGTCTGCTTGCCATGGTCCATAATGTTTGAACAAAACAACAACAGCGTGAGCGTCCTGCTAGGCATAACCGGCATAACCCAGTTGCCAACGTCTGTCGCAATGGTTACTATTGCAGTACGAGCATTAACTGGGGGTAACGCGGATATGACATCATTGACTGGCGACGACTCACCCGCTCACACGCCCCGTTTCCTTGGTTAAAATCACAATTTTCTCACGATTTACAAATAGTTGGAAACATTTGGGATATTTTAAGTAATCAACTAAACAAAATATGTAACATTGGCCTAGTGGTTTTTGGATATTTTACTGCAAAAATCCTGCGTATTGTACCTTTAATATATACTTTATAAGTACTAATAAACAGGCAATATCCATGATAATAAGCAAGTTACAGTTTTTTTCATTCGCTAACAAGCATTTGTCCAATCAGTTGTCACATTTTCAAAACTCTAAACACAGTTAGCACAGCATCGGTCTTTTGTGACCATACCATTCACACATTTCATGTCGTTTTCACACAATATGCAGTCAGTGAACACATTTCCACAATGCTTACATTTTCTTAACAGACAAGCTATACCTCCCAACAAAATAATGGATTGTTTTTGTAGTATTTACAAATGTTAACACACACCATCCCACAATAGCAAAAACAATATTCCAAACCTTAGATACAGTATAAAAACTTCTTGTTCTGCAATGATATCAGTTCAAAAACAATATATTTATATATTTCAGCTGAAAATAAACAAACCATTGAATTATTGACACACAGCTGATTTATGTTGGGTAAACTGGGCCAACCACAACTGATTCCAGTCTGGCTCAGTCTCAGTGGCAGGGGTTATTTTTTCTATTACATTGACACTTATACAGTAAAAGGAGGACTTTGAGGAGCGATGTTTTTGGAAACAGAAACAGAAAAAGACAAACACTGTAATGTATGGACGAGGAAGAATAAGAGCAAGGGGTCCAGGGAGAAGAGCAGGCCCAGTGAGAGATGCAGTGAGAGATCCAGTGAGAGATCCAGTGAGAGATCCAGTGAGAGATCCAGTGAGAGATGCAGTGAGAGATGCAGGAGCAGTGAGAGATGCAGGAGCAGTGAGAGATGCAGGAGCAGTGAGAGATGCAGTGAGCAGTGAGAGATGCAGTGAGAGATGCAGGAGCAGTGAGAGATGCAGGAGCAGTGAGAGATGCAGGAGCAGTGAGAGATGCAGGAGCAGTGAGAGATGCAGTGAGAGATGCAGGAGCAGTGAGAGATGCAGGAGCAGTGAGAGATGCAGGAGCAGTGAGAGATGCAGGAGCAGTGAGAGATGCAGGAGCAGTGAGAGATGCAGGAGCAGTGAGAGATGCAGTGAGAGATACAGGAGCAGTGAGAGATGCAGGAGCAGTGAGAGATGCAGAGCAGTGAGAGACGAGGAGCAGTGAGAGATGCAGTGAGAGATGCAGGAGCAGTGAGAGATGCAGGAGCAGTGAGAGATACAGGAGCAGTGAGAGATGCAGGAGCAGTGAGAGATGCAGGAGCAGTGAGAGACGAGGAGCAGTGAGAGATGCAGGAGCAGTGAGAGAATGCAGTGAGAGATGCAGGAGCAGTGAGAGATGCAGGAGCAGTGAGAGATGCAGGAGCAGTGAGAGATGCAGTGAGAGATGCAGGAGCAGTGAGAGATGCAGTGAGAGATGCAGGAGCAGTGAGAGACAAGGAGCAGTGAGAGATGCAGTGAGAGATGCAGTGAGAGATACAAGAGCAGTGAGAGAGATGCAGTGAGAGGTGCAGGAGCAGTGAGAGATGCAGTGAGAGGTGCAGTGAGAGGTGCAGTGAGAGGTGCAGTGAGAGGTGCAGTGAGAGGTGCAGTGAGAGGTGTAGTGAGGTGCAATACCAAGCGGTTTTATCCCAGGTGCATCGCCTTGGATAATACCAGATGTGATGTTGATGAAAACATGTGGCCTAACCCTGAAAATCACAGAGATTAGATACAGTAATTTTGTGCTTTTTTTAGTCCCCCCCCCCCCCCCCCCCTTTTTTTATCTGGGCTTTTTGCTGTTGCTTTTTTGTTCAGAATGCTCTTGTGTGTTTCATGGATATTTTGTTCATTGTAAGCAATACTGTAAAAAAAATTCTGTTCTATCATACCATTGTAAGCAATACTGTAAAAAAATTCTGTTCTATCATACCGAGTTTCTACTGCACCTCCTGTAGTAAACAGTAAAGGAGGTGAGATTGCTTTTGCTTTAAAAGATTGCTTTTGAATGTGAACATTACTGTACATGTGGACATACAATTCCCAACCAAGAAATTTAGTGTAAAAACCGTGGATTGCATGTTTTGCATGCAAATACCTATAAAACCGAAACATAAAAGTCTATGCAGTTTTTGTAATGTCAACAATAGCCAGTATTTTGAAACCTGGTGTACTTTGATTGACTGCATGTACTTTGTGAAGTGAAAACAAGTGTTATTCTTTGACAGAATAATTTCATTTTGAGTCAGATTTCCAGTGTTTTGGTAAAGTTAGTGTGTGCAGAGAAAGATGTGTTCTGTTTTGAAATGAAGAGTTAGTATATATTTAACAAAATGTGTTTTTGAGAAGAAAATTATCCATTTGGCCAATTGTGTTTTATATGTGTGAGTCTGTGTTAAGAGTTTAGAAAAAGTATCTGAAGTATGGGTAAGCGCTTGTTAGCAATTGAAAAAAACTGTAATAGTGAGATTTAGTCCTCAAACTAAAGTTTTACCCGCATTAACTAAATTTTGTATTTATAAATGCTGTAGAAGTTCATGTTAACTACACTGTGAAAAAAGTAATGCATATAACTAGTTAAAAGTGAGAATTGGACATGTGTTTTTACCAAGTTTTCATTATCCATTGCAGTATTTCAGAAGCAAATGTCAAATGACAAGATTCTAATATTAACAATTTACAAGGTGCTTTGAAGATATAAAATATTGATTGCAAAATGTGATTTTTCAAACTCTTGAAAAATTGATCAAAAGACCATGTTTTTCCATGTGAATTAGAAATGTCTTGTTTTAAGCATAAACTCACTTCATTTTGAGAAATGTACACCCCCCCCCCCCCCCCCCCAAAGAAAAAGAGACTTATCTTCAGTTATTTTGCTTCTCAGATAAACGTATCTTGATTTATGAATGTTTAGATATTTGTACTGGAAAAAAAGACAGAAATACTGAGGAAGAAAATCACTTGTTGTGTTTCACCACATGATATCCCACAGGAAATATGCTCAGATGTTGCTCTTTTATTGCAACATTGCAGAAGCTGATAATTATGAGATGAAATTAATGTCAAATTACAAGTTTTTAATGTTAAGAATTTATGAGTTGCTTTGATTCTATCCGCTGCAAATCAGATTTTCTTACTCCATCCTGTTTTAAATCAAGATGCATTTACTTGAGATGTGAAATGGCTTACGATATGTAGTCTTGCTTTCTGAGAAATTGAGAAATTCTTTTGACATTGATTTTCTTGTATTAAGCATAAACTTATTTATATTTTGATACATTTCTCAAGGAAAGAGAATGTCAAATAGAGACTTATAACTGTAAAAATGACTGTTTTTAACTATAACGATAACGACAAAGAAAAACTATATCGCTGGTATCTTTTCCCAGCTGATGAACAATAAAAACATTGACAGCCAATCAGAATCCATCAGCTTTAACGAGCTCGAGCATTTAAAGCGACAGGCGACAAAAGTGCAGCGCGAGGTTATAATAAGCAGAAGGATCGTCCTTTGGTGTGAACGCTATGGAAGCTTTTTTCTGCCACATAATTAAAAAAAATTCAACTTTTCATTTCAGAATTGTGAGATATTAAAATTTATATCGCAGAGGAAAAAAGTCAGAATTGTGAGAAGTCGCAATTACATTTTTATTTTCTCCTGGTCTGAAACAACAAGCTTCCAAAATATACCAGTTGTACGATCGATGACTTTTGAGACTGGTCTATTCAGTTACACAAAGTTCATTAAAAAGACTAGTGATTTCCTGGTTTTATTTATTAGCTAGAATGGGTATAACTCAATATTTTAGCTAATTGCAAAAGCTGAATAATAACGCTGTCAAATCTCTAGCCAATTAGACGGGTTCCTTATTATGTTTACTCACTTTGCTGGGAAAGTTCTTGTAAACCAAATCTGCGCAGAATGGGTCTCATTCATGAAACATACGTAAATATACGAGTAAATATGTGAGTGATTTGCGCGTAAAGGGACCTTTCCGAAAACTCTTCTCCTGATTCACAAATACTTCGTAAACGTCAGATGTGATAGTGAAATGTGTGTGTGTGTTAATGATTTCCAATCAGTCGTAAATGGGACGCGCGTGCACGTTCATTCTCAATTACCATAAATCCCGCCCATTAAATCCGACTGACAGCTATATATGGGCATCATATTATGACATGAATGCGAATGAAAAAGAATATTATCAGAATTTCATTCAAAACGCCACATTTTATTTTCAAGCGTACATAGTGGCGTATCAGGTCCTAAAAAATTTCTTTCGTACCAACTAACATTTGGAAAAGAACATTTTAATAAATACGAAAATTTACGCCAGAACCACTTTACACACGATTTGCACAAAAATTCGTTCTGCTCATGTTTCATGAATGAGACCCATTAAGCGCAAATACTAAATTTGTGAGTCATCATGATCATATTAAATACAGATTATTGAATCGCAGAATCTGGTCATATCTGGCGTGAACACACGCGTCACTACGCAACAAATAACAGCGCGCTTGTTCATTTCCATTGAAGCAAAAGCGAAGATTAAAAAGAAGTTCTTTGTGCTGTATTGATCTGTCCTCCTAAAATACATTTTTGGTGAAAAGGATGAAAGAGGAAGGGAGGAGATGCTGGATGACAGGATTTTTGTTTGAATAAGAAAATAATATGAAATTCCAATTTTATAAAAAATAAAAAAAAGGCTGGCCAAATGTGCCGGTGAGTGAAAAAGTTAATTTCAAACCCTGATTATATGCATGTATTACAGCAGTGTGGTAGACCACAGGATAAATTGATCACATGATGCTCTTTTAAAGCTCAGGTCACTTCATTGACAGAGATTAAGGGTGTACTCACACTGGGCACGGTTGCCATGAACCGGGCCCGAGTACGATTGTCCCCCCTCCCCACTCCCCCTCTGGCCTGCACTCACATAGGGTTTCAGCATTCGTGCCGGAGCACGCTTACGTCATTATGGTGCGACGGTTTCGGGATAAACAAGAAGAGCGGCGCTCTCTGAACCAACGCATTTTCATCCTTTGGCGTCATTTATGTGACGCCATATGACATTTCGTCGAAATCTTACGCACATGGCACCCTTTAGCGTCAATATAACTCACTGTTATGGGTAGGTTTAGGTCTGGGGTAGCGTTAGGTTATGACGCATTGGGATCTGCGTCTCATATTGATGCTAAAGGATGCCATGTGCATCGGCTTTAGAGCGTGTCACCTGTATGACGCCTTGGGATGAGAACGGGCTGCTCTGAACACAATGCTGTTCCGTGCTCCAGCACGGATAGCGCTCACACTGCATGCGAACCGCGCCCGAGTCCAACTGAACCGTGCTCTGGCCCACCTCTTCCAAGCGTGTCAGGGCCGGCTAATCGAGCCGCGCCCGGGCACGGTTCGGAGCACTCACACTAGTCAAACGAACCGCGCAAACGCACTCGGGCACGGTTCAAACGGCTAGTGTGAGTACACCCTGACTCTGTCTCTAACTTTTCTCCTTATTAGAAAACAGGCTTGAATGAATCAGTAGTCATCATCCAGTAATAATAATAATAATAATAATAATAATGCATTTTATTTATAGGCGCCTTTCTCAACACTCAAGGTCACCTTACAAAATCAACAATAAAACACTCAATCCAATTAACATTGAAACAGCGAAAGCAGGCAATATAATAAGAACAAATACTATCAAAAAGAACAGGAGAAAGTATAGGATCCTTACAGTCAAAACAATATTAAAAGTTAAAGATATTAAAAGTCTGTCTAAAAAGATAAGTTTTTAAGTGAGTTTTAAAAGTAGTTATGGACGTGGAGTGTTGAGACATAATCACTTTAATGCTGTAAATTGATCATTTTTGAGTTCATATTGAGATCTGACTTTCGATTGCAGACTTTGAAATGTGAGCACGGTTTGAGAAACTCACTTCTGAAACTCTAGTGGAGTTCCCCATTTCATCTATATATATATATATATATATAATAAGAAAGATACTAAAGGTGTGCTTTTTCTTTCCTGTGGGTTTATTCATAAATTTCTTCCTGTGCTTTAAATGCGAGTCTAGTTGAAGTGAGAAATGTGTGCTGGATCAAACTATTGTAATTTGCATAGTTGTCACACTCCGACTGCAGCGTTGCACTCTGGGTAAAATGTAACACATTTGACTTGTCAAAACGCGCACCGCTGCGATTATCAGGAAACCAGCTTCAACGACACACGTTTGCATGTGTGATATCACCCCCACTTCTCTTATTTAATTCTCTTTCTCCCCCGTGCGCTTCTCGATAGCGATCGGAAAGGGTTTGTGTGTGTCTGACGTGTTCGGAGGATTGAGTTATTAGCTTATCGTGTGTATTAATGCCGTCTGAACGCTTCGAAGGCTCACGGAGACGTGTTGTTTGTCTGTAAGGCTTCATCTGTCGTGTTTTTACTGCGGTTTCTCATGCACAAGAAAATAAATTGGACTTAGTTTAACGTGGATTCAGGCATATTTTTTAAAAGTCTTTTTGGGTGAACTGTCCCTTTAAGGGAGCGGATTTGGTTTTAACTGTGGTAGAACTTTTCATTTGTTAATATTAGTTAACCACATTACACTGTAAAAATGATTTAATCAAAAAGTTATTACAACATATGTTTTTTACATTGCTTTAACTCATAAAAAGCTGAAAATTGCTTAACTTATTTTGATATGTTATACAAGATTTAACAAAGATTCAATGTAATTTAACTTGAAATGACTTAAACATCCAAGTTGATTGCTATTAAAAGTTTTAAAACAGGAACTTGTTTTCACAGTGTAGTTAACATGAACTTTTACAGCATTTATAAATACAAAACTTAGTGAGATTTAGTCCTCAAATTAAAGTTTTACCC
>CM070834.1:3519664-3522164 GCA_036326025.1 Chrosomus eos
AGGAATATGCCAGTGTGCTTTTGTGATGTTTAATTATGAATAATTGTTTCTTATGTTTATCCAAACAGATTCCCCCTCACTCGCCCCGTTTGGATCCGAACTCTGAGAGGAGAGACGCTTCAAACGCCTGTGAAATCCACAGGTACAAACACACGTCCTGCTTTATTATCCGGCTTATAATGTGCAAAACAAACTACAAACAAAAAACTGCCCTTACAAAACATAAATAAGGTGCATTTATAAAAATAGTGGATTGCAACACATACAAATCAAATAAATGGTAACAAAGAAGTTTCAAAATCAGTTATTTACTATTTATTACCACATTAGAGCTGACATGAACTACAATTAACATCTTTATTAACCAACGTTAGCAAATATTATTGAAATACTGTAACAAATGTATTGCTATTTGTTAGTTCATTTTTAAAAAAACTTTTGCTGATAATTTACTCACCCCCATGTCATCCAAGACGTCCACGTCTTTCTTTCTTCAGTCGAAAAGAAATGAAGGTTTTTGATGAAAACATTCCAGGATTTTCTCCATATAATGGACTTCAATGGGACCCAACGGTTCAAGGTCCAAATGACAGTTTCAGTGCAGCTTCAAAGGGCTTTAAACGACACCAGACGATGAATAAGGGTCTTATCTAGCGAAACCATCGCTCATTTCAAAAATAAATAAAAAGTTTAAGTTTTATAAGCACAAATGCTCGCCTTGCTCTGTTCTGTGATCTACGTTCGTGACTCTCCTGTTCGAACTTGTTCATCAAAATGAACAAATCTTTTTTCGAGTCATTTCGTTAATTTCGTTCGTTGAATGAATGAAATGACTCGAAAAAGATTCGTTCATATTATCAGCAAAAGTTTTTTTTAAAAAGTGAACTAATCCTTTAATGCTAATGTTAACTAGTGGGACTTTTTTGTACAATGTTACCAAGTAACTAATGCATTATATATTATACCTGGATGTATTTTCTCAATAGTTGCTCTTTTATGGCTCAAAACACTTTTACAATGTATAAATATGTTAGAAAAACATACAGCAAACCCAAATGAGGCAATAGTTGTAAGATTAATGAGAAATGTTTGCATTTATATTGACTTTTGAGTGCATACTTAAGGATCTTGGCAAATCTGTCTGCAGTTTATAAGACTATGATGAGATCTCTTCTGAGAAATGTCATCTGATGTGCAGGCCTTCGTTTGATCGGCATTTAGGTGCTACATTTTAAAATATTTAGTCAAAAATATCTAAATTAGATTTAGATAGAGATACTAAAACTGGACTCTGAGATTCTGGTGTTTTCTTAAAGTAGGTCATCTCCGTTTACACACACACACACACACACACACACACACACACACACACACACACACACACACACACACACACACACACACACACACACACACACACACACACACACACACACACCACACACACACACACTGTCAGGCTGGTACAAAAATAATACTGCACTGCCTTCTGTGTTGCTAAAACCAGAAACGACACACACCTGACAAAGAGATTCTGAAGCAGCTGTGCACACACACACACACACACACACACACACACACACACACACACACACACACACACACACACACACACACACACACACACACCACACACCCACACACACCTGCCTGTCGTCAGCTGATGGTCACTCTATTATAACTGTTGTTCGTCTGTAGCAGCTTTACTTGCCATCAAATATTTACTAAGTGAATGTGGGTCAGTTCGCTTCTGCAGAAAGTCTTTTAATATGCGAATTAATGCGTGTGTCATAGTTTAAGAACGTAATTCTCTGAAAGGGTTTTGATTATTTACACAATGACAGGATGTTCATAAAGAGCTAATGCCAGACAGGTTACATGAGGACGTCAACCTAAAGCTCATAATATATAGTGATGTTTTCCCTCCAAAATGGTGTCTTGGATGATGATGTCATTAAGGATCTGGCTTTTGTTAATTAAAGAGATTTTACGGCATGGAAAAGTGACATTTAGGACACAAGGAAAACTATAAATTGATCATCAATTAAAACAATATTTGATTTAAAATATTGATTAGAGATAGTAATACTTTACAAGGATTGTTAATGCAATGCAGTTGTTATAGTATTTATCAATCTGTTAATGTTAGTTAATACAAATACAACTGTTCATGTTATCCCAGCTCCATTACAAAATACAATTACAATTATTTTTATTGATTCTTCATGTTAACTAATGTTAAGAAATTGAACCTTGTTAAATTATGAAACATGTTGTATGTAGATATGAATATTTTTATATTCCAATATTCCAAACCGATATGATTTCCATCTTTAATAATTGTGAGTTACTGTAGTGCACAACATCAAAGACTCGTTCTGTATATTGTGGACACGATATTTCATCCGCAGTGACTCGCATATGTTACACGAACAGTCCATCATTAATGTTTGCATGTCGACTACGACAACTACGACAGAAAAACACGCCGCAGAAACAC
>CM070834.1:3527164-3572164 GCA_036326025.1 Chrosomus eos
ATTTAGACAGGCTTCTATGGTCATTTGCAGTGACCTTTCACACTGCCAAAAATCAGATGATCCTCTTTGATTTTCCACAGTATCCCAGGATCTTGAAGACTGTGTGTGGAGATTCGAGGTTCGCTACACCTTCACTGTCATCAACAGAACTGATGATGTAATCGGAGAAGGCCGCTGATTGGTTCAGTCTCGGATCCAACAACTTCTTGACTGGTTTGTAAGCTGTCTGTGATGTGAGATATCGTTTAACTCACTGTTTCTTAATTATCCAGTCTGGATTACATCACTTCCCCCCCCTCCATGCTAATGTCACTGACGCCAGTCTTTTCATATTTGCATGTAATTATGAATGAAACTAGATGTTTAAACATAAGAAACCTCAGTAAATTAGTTGGACCAACATGAGAAAATTTAGTTTGACAAATGTAATTGTCAGGGTTGGGTGCAGGTGACTGAAGACGAGGACACGGGAGCTTCAATATAATAGTTTTAATTACCAAAATGAAACTTCCAAAATCAAACAAGAACAAAACTCCAGGAATTCAGGGTTAACACACAACCATACATTGACGACGATCCACAAACACTGAGGGAAAACACAGGGCTTAAATGAACTGAACCAAACAAGATAATTAACTGAACACAGGTGATAAAACTGAACATAAACGAGGAGCGGGAAAACTTAACAGGACTAAACCAAAAATCACGAAGACAGGGGGAAACAAGATCTCAAAACATAACTAAATACATCAAAACGTGACAGTAATAAAGTTAAACTTGTAATAAAGTTAAACATAATTGAGTAAACCAAGTGGACATAAACCAACTAAATTGTGTTGACCCAACTAAACTGATTTGCTAAATTCTTTGGTAACACTTTACTTAAAGCCTTATTTATGTTAAAGCCATTATAAAAGTATTTTTAATGCATTAATTATGCCTTGTAATGCGCCTCTTAATGCATTGTATATTCTCATGAATAACTGTAACTGCAGTTATTATAATACTTATCTAATCAATGAACACACCTTTAGAAAGTATGCATTAAAACACATGATAAACAACCAATTTCAGAATCTGCAAATATTATAATGCAATTTAATGTTGGTTACAGTTATTTATAAAAATATATAATGCATTATAATGTACATAAGGGCTTTAAGTAAAGTGTTACCAACACTTTCTTCAGTTATATGTTAAGGGTGATGAATAGATTATATAATTATGCATATAATTATGGATGAAACTGCATGTTTAAACATAAGAATATGTATTAAACATCAGTAAATTAGTTGGACCAACATGAGAACATTTAGTTTGACGAATGTAATAAAGTTAAACATAACTGAGTAAACAATGAGAACCTAAACCATCTTTATTGTGTTGACCCAACTAAACTGATTTATTTTGAATCAACTAAATTAAAAACATTTTCTTCAGTTATGTTAAGAAAGGGTTTAAGGTATAAATGCATTTATATTCCTATTTAACATTGGTTACAGTTATTTATGAAAATATATAATGCATTATAATTTACCTTTATTATACATCCTACATAAGGGCTTTAAGTAAAGTGTTACCAAAACTTTGTTTAGAAAGGGTAATGAATAGATTTTTAGTTTGAAACGAACTCTCTCGTCCTTCATGTTTGAAACGGGACAGATGCGCATGTTGACACACGTGACGGATGTGTGTGTGAGTCTGTCACCTCATCATCGTTTGTCATGAGTGTTTCCTCTCCTCCTGTCGTTCCCCGAGTCCCAGCGCTGCGGTGGAGCAGAGGAACCAAACGCATGTCCCTTCCGGGCCCCTGTAGCCGTCTCTCTCTCTCTCTCTCTCTCTCTCTCTCTCTCTCTCTCTCTCTCTCTCTCTCTCTCTCTCTCTCTCTCTCTCTCTCTCTCTCTCTCTCTCTCTCTCTCTCTCTCTCTCTCTCTCTCTCTCTCTCCAGTCTCCAGTAACTTCCAGTGACGTGGTTAAAGATGGCGGCTCGGTTGGCATTGGTTGGCACAGAGAGGCAGCCTGGCATCACTGCAGGCCATGACAATCAGCTCCAGGCACTGATAAGCCTGTTGCTTAGCAACCCTATTGAACTTTGGCCTGCTTTACTGTGTTTCCAACGAGAGAGAGAGAGAGAGAGAGAGAGAGAGAGAGAGAGAGAGAGAGAGAGAAGAGAGAGAGAGAGAGAGAGAGGAGAGAGAGAGAGAAGACCTTCATTTAGGCCATAACGGGTTTGTGTATTATGATCATAGTTCATTTATAAATGCAGTTTATAAAACTGAAGCTCTTCTGGGATATTTAACGCTCTCAAAAAAAAAACACATTTTTTTTATCCAATATTATATATTTTACTTTTGAAAACTTTTTTAACCCCTTAAAAATGTAAACATTTGGCCTTATATAGATGCTAATGTAATATATACCTGCTTATGCATATGTTTCAAAAAATACCATCATGAAAAAGACCAAAAACATTTTTGAACAATTGTTAAATATAATTTCACTTTTAAAGACGTTTTAAAAGTGAAACTGTTTTACCCCTTAGAAAATGAATGTGTGTAAGCAAATGCAAAAGCGAAATAATGTTTCACTGGTTTTTTTATTTGAAGAAATATTGAAGAAATTTTTTATTATTATTATTTTAAACTATTTTAATGTTTTTTCTTATTTCCAGTTAATTTATTTATTTTCATATTTTATTTGATTTCCATTTATTTTGTTTTGTTTTTTATTTTATTTTATTTCATTTAATTTCATTTAAATGTATTTTACTTATTTTTTCTTTTTGCATCTCTTTTGTATTTTACATATTATTATTTTATACTATTTTTTTAATATAATTTTTCATATTTCCAGTCAAGTGATTTATTATTTTTTATAAAAAAATGTATACAATTTTTTTTTTTTTTTTTTAATTATTTCAAATCAAACACACTCCTGAATCTCTGGCAGCCTGTTGCAGGAGCCGTCGGTTGTGGAGAAACCAGCAGATCCAAACCTCTATTTACCAGATCGTTCGCACTCGTTCGTTAAGATCGTTCGCATCGTTCGTTAAGTCTGTCTTGCTCGATCTGTCCAAGCACATGTCCGGGAATCCCGTTTCTTTGTCTGTATTTTAACACCAGAGAATTGAAACATGCACATGATGCTTTCAATTAACCTTTTGGATTATTAGTTCAAAACTAACATCCTCTTTTGATTAGAGCTATTTTAGAGCTGTGCAGTGTGTGTGTGGTGTGTGTCTGTGTGTGTGTGTGTGTGTGTGTGTGTGTGTGTGTGTGTGTGTTTGAAGAGAGCGGGCTAATGGTTTTAATAACATTTACGAGAGCTTTGGTATTTCCCCTACAGCTGCATTCATTCTCTGCAAAGTGCCAAACGCGTTCTGGACGTGAAGAGAGAAAAAAGTGGCTTTAAACAAAACAGATGTGTCTCTACTACAGCAGGTTACAGTGTGTGTGTGTGTGTGTGTGTGTGTGTGTGTGTGTGTGTGTGTGTGTGTGTGTGTGGTGTGTGTGTGTGTGTGTGTGTGTGTGTGTGTGTGTGTGTGTGTGTGTGTGTGTGTGTGTGTGTGTGTGTGTGTGTGTGTGTGTGTGTGTGTGTGTGTGTGTGTGGGAAAACCTCTAAACCAATGCAAGAAAGAGGGAATCTGACTCCCTGCAGCTGCTCCAGTGCAGATCAATGGAAGCTTTTTCTCAGAATCTAAACTGCAACTGTGAGAAAAAAAGTCAGAATTTATACAAATAAAAAAGGTAATAACTTACTCTTACAATTGTGACTTTTTTTCCTCATAATTCTGGGGGTGTGAGATGTAAGCTTGCAACTACGAGTTTATTACTTGCAATTGCAATATACACTCACAACTGTGAGAAAGAAAGTCAGAATTGTAAGAATAACAGTACAAAAAAAAGTTTACTGCAAACTTCATCTTACAATTGTGACTTTTTTCCTCATAATTCTGAAAATCAGAAGTGTGAGATGTAAGCTTCCAACTACGAGTTTATTACTTGCAACCACGAGATATAAACTCGCAACTGTGAGAAAAAAGTCAGAATTGTGAGAATAACAGTACAAATAAAAAAGGTAACTCTTACATTTGTGTGAGAAAAGTGTGAGAATCTTACAATTACAGTTTTTTTACTTGCAATCGCGAGATATAAACTCTCAACTATGAGAAAAAAGTCTGAATTGTGAGATAAAAAGTTGTAATTACCTTTTTTTTTTCAGTTTTTCTGTCGTTTTTGTTGTGTGGCGGAAACGAGCTAGATCCGCCTAGATGTGAGAGACAGTCGCACCTGTGTTGCCACGGTGATGATTGACAGCTCGCAGGATGACACTGATAGAGACATAAGGACATGCATGTAGAGAGAGAGGTATTGGTGCCACACACACTCAAACTTCAGCGTTTGATCTCCGTGCCATCGTGAAAACCTGCAGGGATTTAAAGAGTTTTATTCCTGAACAGACCTGGGAATCATGGAAGGAAACTGACTCATTTGGTTTGATGTCTTGCGCAGTGAATCACGGGTGGAACTGAGCAGCTGGGGGTCTCGTGCTTTAAGATGCTTTGATCTGCATTATTCTTCAAAAACATTATTTACCAAACGCTTTTCATGCTTAAAGCTCAAAGCACGAGTACTGTTACCAAAAACACTGATATTAATTCATTGCATATGACAAACAAGCAAATAAAACACGTGCGAAGATATTTTTACTAATTAAAATGTACCCGTATTTACCATTTGTTTTCATTTAAGTGCGTTGGCTTTTTCGGAAATTAAACTGCACTTTTGAAAATTTAATTTCATTAAATGACATTTAAACGTTTCCTTTTATTATTATTTTTTTTTAAATTTAATCTGTCAAAATTAAAGTTTGTCGGGACAAACTGTTATGTTGGCTTGACAATGCCTTGTCTGAGAGTTTGAAAGTTTATTAAGCTGCCTAGCATATTGTTGTTAAGCATGTTTTAGCACATTGCTAGCTTGAATTAGCACATTGCTAGCATGATTTAACACGCTGCTGGTATATTTTAACACATTACTAGCGTGAATTAGCATGTTGCTAGCATATTTTAACATTGCTAACATGATTAAGAATATTGCTAGCATGATTTAGCTTGCTGTTACCACATTGCTAGTATGAATTAGCATGTTGCTATCATAATTGTATTTAACAGACATGATGCATTAAGCAAGTTGTTATTATAAATTAGCATGTTGCTAACATAATTTAGCTGGCTGTCAACATGTTTTAACACATTGCTACCATGAATTAGCATGTTGCTAACATGATTTAGCACATTGCTACCATGAATTAGCATGTTTCTTTTCCATGTTGTCCGTAAGTTCGATTACTCTCAGAAGAATAACCTTTAATATGATTTCTGTACGTTTTTGTCAAGACAAATATTGATGTTTCATATTTGCAATTGCCGTGCATCAAAAATACGACTTGCGTTTGTAATATTAGCCAGATTCTTGTATTTCTGAAATGCTGTTTTTTCTGAAGGGCCCCACTGTCACTCTGCGGCCCCTAAATATTTGGACGTGCCTTTTGATTAACTGTCGCTGTTTTCACAGTCAGAGTCTCTCTCTTTTTTTCCAGTGACCTTCCAGCTTCAGTTTTGCTCTTGCTGTTTTCCCTCCACAAAGCCAAACAATCAGCTCCGCTCAGGAACCGCAGACGGACCGTCTAAACGCGAAGCCGAGTGCAAGTCATTAGCGTCCCGCTGGGCTCCGCGCAGTGAACTGACGACCCACGTCCGACAGACCCGCGTCGAACCCGCTCAGTCTTTCCCAGACTGCAGCAAATTCTCAAGGTGATTTTTCTGTCTTCTGGCTTGGGTTAGTCAAGAGTTTGTGCCTCCTGTTGAGTCATTAATAGATTAGCATTCATTCTGGAAACAATGAGGCACAGAATCATAGCGGTATAAAAACTAGAGTCCTATGTTTTTAAAGGAAATATGAGTGGTTGTTCCTGATGTCAAACTTTTGCCACAGTGCTAGGGTATTGTGGTTGCCAGGACTGGGTTACTAAAACCGTAAAACTTTTCTCCTTGTATAGAATCTTTGTGGCATAAACTAAGTCAAGAACCCTAGAGTTCTACTGTATATAGAGAACCTCACTGAACTTTTCTGGCATAAACTTTCTTTAAAATTTAGTCAAGAACCATAGAGTTCTATATAGAGCCGCATTGAACATTTCTGGCATAAAAGTTCTTTAAAACAGAGTCATGAAACCTAGAGTTCTATATAGAACCCTATTGAATCTTTCTGTCATAAAAGTTCTTCAAACTTGAGTCAAGAACCCTAGAGTTCTATATAGAACCTCACTGAAGTTTTCTGGCATAAACGTTCTTTAAACCTGAGTCAAGAACCCCAGTGTTCCATATAGAACCCCATTAAAACGTTCTGGCATAAAGGTTATTTAAAACCGAGTCTAGAACCCTAGAGTTCTATATAGAACCCCATTGAATCTTTCTGTCATAAAAGTTCTTTAACATTGAGTCAAGAACCCTAGAGTTCTATATAGAACCTCACTGAACCTTTTTGGCATAAACGTTCTTTAAACTTGAGTCAAGAACCCTGGTGTTCTATAGAGAACCCCATTAAAACTTTCTGGCATAAAGGTTATTTAAAACCGAGTCAAGAACCTAGAGTTCTATATAGAGCCTCACTGAACTTTTCTTGCATAACTGTTCTTTAAAATTGAGTCTAGAACCCTAGAGTTCTATATAGAACCTCGCTGAAACTTTTTGGCATAAAAGTTCTTTAAACTTGAGTCGAGAACCCTAGAGTTCTATATAGAACCTCGCTGAAACTTTTTGGCATAAAAGTTCTTTAAACTTGAGTCCAGAACCCTAGAGTTCTATATAGAACCTCACTGAACCTTTTTGGCATAAACGTTCTTTAAACTTGAGTCAAGAACCCTGGTGTTCTATAGAGAACCCCATTAAAACTTTCTGGCATAAAGGTTATTTAAAACCGAGTCAAGAACCCTAGAGTTCTATATAGAGCCTCACTGAACTTTTCTTGCATAACTGTTCTTTAAAATTGAGTCTAGAACCCTAGAGTTCTATATAGAACCTCACTGAACCTTTTTGGCATAAAGGTTCTTTAAACTTGAGTCTAGAACCCTAGAGTTCTATATAGAACCTCGCTGAAACTTTTTGGCATAAAAGTTCTTTAAACTTGAGTCCAGAACCCTAGAGTTCTATATAGAACCTCACTGAACTTTTCTGGCATAAACGTTCTTTAAACTTGAGTCTAGAACCCTAGAGTTCTATATAAAACCCCATTAAATATTTTTTTCTAAGAGTGTAGATGGCATGCCTTTACTGTAGTTCAGTGTCCTCTCTCTCTGTCTGTCATTCTCTCACACCTGCATTACTGCCACTGCTCAGTAAAACACATTCCCAGTTTCATGTGGCATTTTTCCACAGATGTGACGGCCCTAAGAGGAAGTAATTGCATGTGTGTGTGTGTGTGTGTGTGCTGTACATTCCTGCACCTGTGTGCTGGTGTGTGTGTGTGTGTGTTTATTGGAAAGGCGGTAGAGATATAATTGGAAGTGTTGGGCTCTCTGGCGGTTCCCTGCGGCTCAAACCCTTGGCGGGGGAAGAAACGGGGCCGTGGACAGATCAGGGGCTTTAGGGTTTCGCACGGGGGGGTTAGAGGGGCAGAAATTGGTCCCAGCTGTCAAGTCAAAGCTCAAGGAACTGCCCGACAAACACTGTCATGTATTCAACTGCGGCTCACAGGTACAGTAGTTGTCAGGTGTTTTCAGTGTTAAAGTAAATATTCCGATCCCACACTGTTGAAAATATCCTGGTAAATTTATGGTAAAAAAAAAAACACTTGCCAGATGTTGTTGCACAGTAAAAAAAAGAGGGTATTTTGGTGCCTATATATTTTGCAATTAAGTTATATAAATGCATAGAAAAAAAAACTGCAGTGTATACCTTCAAGAGGCCACATTATGCCCTTTTTTAGTCTTAATTGTGTTTTAGGCTCTACTAGAACAGGTTTTCCAGCTTGAATGTTGATTATTTTCCTCATATTCTCCATTGTTGCGGCTCCTCTCTTCCCAGTCTGTCAGTAACGCTCTGTTTACTTCCTGTCTCTATGAAGCCCCTCCTTCTGAAAAGCACACTGTGCTCTGATTGGTCGGCTGGATCAGTGTGTTGTGATTGGTCGAGCGCTTCGAGTGTGTTTGGGAAATGTCCCGCCCCTTACCATAACCACCAGTTTAACACACTACTAACTCACTCACCCAGGCCCCGCCCCTTTATTCTGCATATGAATTATTATAATGAGGAATATTGTGACGTGTTCGTTCCCGGAAGAAACTCAAGACTACAATGGAGGCGTTTCAGGAGTTCAGAAACACTGACACTGATATATAGAAGAACTCATATATAGAACTCATGTATAGACTCATATATAGATATATAGAATGACCTCAAGAAATATGACATAATTTCCTCAGCTGTGTGTGTGTGTGTTGTGTGTGTTGGTGTGTGTGTGTGTGTGTGTGTGTGTGTGTGTGTGTGTGTGTGTGTGTGGTGTGTGTGTGTGTGTGTGTGTGTGTGTGTGTGTGTTGGCCCGGTGGAGCCCTGTGTCCATGGGATTATTATTATTATTATGATTATTATAGGCTTTGGACATGCCAGAGCAGTTCAATGAGGCTCACCACCACAGATTCCTGCATCCATTCAGATTCATTTGGCTTCTTCAAATAAATATTTATCAGTCAGAGTGGGCGAACGCTTCGTTAGGCTTGATAATTCCTGGCACTGTGGGCAGAGACGGGGCAGGAGGGGTTCAGGCGCAGGACGCCCTTCAGGGGTCGTGGACCAAAGCTCAGGCACTCCACGTGTGTGTGTGTGACCCACTGTGTTTATTCATTTATCAAGATAGATTATTTTTATTTATCTATATCTTTTACAATGCTACACATGACATGATCTATAAGTTTTATTTGTTTGTTTTATTATTATATGTAATATGTTGATGCTTTATTACACAGTCATGCTAATAAAGCTAATTTGAAATTGTAAATTGAAATTGAAAATTGAGACAGAGTTTGAGTTTAACAGCCTGAGCTCCTGAATGTCTCAGTTGTTTCTCATAAACTGCGTTTACATGGACCCTAATAATCAGGTGCACAATCGTAATAAAAAAGTAACAAGTAACAACATCAATCGGAACGAATTGCCCAGACTGATATCATGATTAATAAATCCGATCGAGAGGACATGTAAACACTTGATTGAAAACCGAAATCTAAGGCCACATTTACTAGGGGTGTGAACCTACACTGGTCTCACGATTCGGTTCGATTACGATTATCATGTCGCCGATTCAGTTCAATTCGATATCACAATGCACCGCATCCTCAATGTTCAATTTTACTTCAAAAGTGATGTGAGTGTTCGCCTGTTCGGGAAGTCGCGGTGACAGAAACAGTGACATTCAAGTTTAAGTTTCAAGGGACTAAAGCCTGTCTATGCCATTAAGAAAATGAAATTCTGTCAAATCAATTTTGTTTAAAAGAAATGTTCATTTAAAAGCAGCGCTCATTCATCAGTGTATAATGTTACCCTGGAGATGCGCGCATCAACCGCCACGAGTCTGTTGAAGACATCATCCATTTATAATCACGCATAACAACACAGAATAAATGTAATTTGACCATCGGGTCAAATAACCGTTTTAGCGGTAATTGTTTTACCGGGATTGTCCTTTTTAATAACCTGTCCCGGGAAATTTATCCACTCTCCCGGGACACTGAATGTCCCAGTTTTCGAAAGGCTACGTGAATATGCATGTTCAAAGCGTGTAGCGCGCGCACGGCAGAGAGGGAGAGAGCGAGACCTTGCGTGTGTGTGCGTGTGTGTGCCTCAAGAGGCGCATGTAACTTGCATGCGCATGTAAGAATTTTGAATTACTCGCACTCGCCTCCCTCTGCCATTGTATGCAACCGTGACAAAGCACATACGCGATAAATGACGTCAGAAAAGCGTCAGTACATTATAACCGGTTCTGGTCTATTACTGAACCGATACCGAATCGTAGAAATGATTAATTTCGACACCCCTAACATTTACACACAGCCGGGTATTTAGAGAAACAAATATTCCCACCCCCCTCCGTTTTCAATAATAACTTCATGCACACAACATTGTTTTCAAAAAAGTTGTCATTTACATCAACCCGCATAAATACGCCGTCGAGCGCCATCATAACTATGTGCTCACATGACGTTAAGCATTTTCTGGGCATAATGTGACGTTGGAGAAGCTAAAACCCCGTTTCTCTCGGTTGACACGGCAACACATAACCGGCGTTATCAGAAATCTCCACTTTGTTTTTAGAAATAATCGTTTTTTTCCCCAAGTAAGTTTTTTGAGATCTGACCTCTCATCCCAGACGTCAGTCAGTATCTTAGCAAATCTGAGCCAGTTTCAGACACAGGAGACTTTTTAATCTCATTGTTGTCTATAACTACATTTACGGACACTTTTTGCTTCAATCTGAAGTAATTAATTCCGATTGATGAATCCGAACGTAGTGTTTACATGAACGCTAAAAAAGTGATCGGGTTGATGTGTGTGTTTATATGACACAAGCTGCTGATCGGAGTGAATCTTTTGACTGCACGAATAGACTTTCCCACTGTTGTTGACACACACTGTTTTAAAAAGCAGACTTAATATTTATCTATTTCGGGTCCTTATAATTATGCAACGCCGAGCACATGAACGGTTGAGCCGTGCTTCATTTATCCTGTGTCCAAAACTGTAGATGAGAGTCTGAAACGAGGACGGTCCTTCACAGACGTCGAGTGCTAAGAGAAGTTCACACTGACAGGACACTCATTTACAAGACACTTTATCAAGTGAACAGCGCGTCACACGTCTTTACGCTACGGTATTGCACATGCGCAGGCCTTTCATGCCCCGTTTACATGAAGAGAAGACGCAGATATTTCCCTGCTGTTTACCTCTCATTTACACCAAAACCCTGTTTTTATCACAGAAAAACCAATATATCTGTTTCCATTCAAACTTGTGCGCAAAAGTGGAATATGGCATACAACGTTTGCAGATAAAACAGCGTTTCTGTCAGCGTTCTGTTAGTTTGGACTTTTTGTGTCTCGCCACTTTAGTCACTTGTTGTCTTGTTGTCTCATTATGTTGAGCTGTGCACTCATTATCTCCCTCATTATCACATGTACTGAAGTTCAGGTGTGTGTGTGTGTGTGTGTGTGTGTGTGTGTGTGTGTGTGTGTGTGTGTGTGTGTGTGTGTGTGTGTGTGTGTGTGTGTGTGTCGCTCTTCATCATCGTGTTTGATCATCTACTTTCCATCACATGTGTTCAAGAGAACAAAATCGTCACTTCCTGGGAAATTGGTGCAGGTTACCAGTAATAAACCTGTACGTTTCTGCAATCAGGCTCTTTTTCCCTCCATCATAAATGAATACGAAACTCAATAAACGCTGTCATGTTCTCTTGCGTTCGGATGCTGGTGTTTATGAACACACTCGTGTGTGTGAGACGCGTCTGGAGGGAATTAAACCAAATCATTCTGATCACACACTTTGACCTTCAGAAACACCAAACCAACATCTGAGATGCTGTGATGCCATTGGACCGCTGGTTACTCCAGTTATCCAATCACAGCCTCTCATGTGAGTTTCTTGTTTTGCATTGAGGGATTTTTTCGGTAAGTGTGTTTCCATAGTGGTTTATGTCTTCTGTAATCGCTCATAATCCTTCACTTTGTATGAGAGAACGATCTGTGCTTACACAGACATTCTGAGCATTTGGTGCAGTCAGACATTACTAAAAATAAATGCATTGTGCATTATTAGATAGTCTGCTTAAAACATGATTTAAGTATCTGCATGCATTGGTTTGGTCATTTTTTCTTCTTCAAGGAATCAAAGCCATGATGTTGCAGACCTTCAGCGAAACACTCATGTGAAATATCTCAAACGCAACATGACCTCCTCCTTCAAAGAGCCACGATTTAAACCAGAAGGCCTGCAAACCAGGTTAGTCCGAGGACGTGAAACATGAGGGTTTGCTGGACTAGTCATGTGCGCTCAGACGTTTATACTGTCAAAACTGCTCTGCATTTGCATTGTTTATATGGTCTTAACATAACATAGTCATGTATGTATTCTCTCAGATTAGTCTTGTTTTAAATTTGTTTTCAATGTAATATGTTTACCAACTAAACTCAAACCTTTCAAAAAACACATTATTTAGCTTTAAATAAAGCAATCTTTAACTGAAATACAACCCCATTTCCAGGACAGTTTGGACATTTTGTTAAATGCAATTAAATCAATAATCTGTGATTGTGTTTATTTATTTAACTGACAAAAGTAGAAAGAAAAAGATTTGCTATGTTTGCACTGACCAGTTTAAAGGTGCACTGAGTCATTTTTACGGCATTATTCAGTAAAACGATGTTATTATGAATATTATTGTTACTTGTTCATCATTGAGTCAGTGTTTTATTCGCTGACTTTAGCTAGCATCTTTGCACGAAGAACAACATAGTGACGAAACGCTTTTGTCCGTTTAGGGCTCCCGTAGAAACATGTCAATGTAAGGAGACCCGTGGTGTGTGTAGATAGAAGAAATGGCTCATTCTAAGGTAATAAAAGCATAACGGTTCATAATGTAAGTTCGTTATACACCACTGAAAACATAGTTATGTTTATGATATTGCATTCTGTAACGATCCTTAAATATTACAGAATTCACCTTTTAATTGAAGCCATCAAAATCAAAATTTGTTTATATTTATACATTTTAATCTAATTTGGCTAGTAAAAACATTGGTAAACTTTTCTTTGTACTCAAGAGTAACAAATCACATATTCTTGATTTATTAGATTTACAAATGTCCCAACTTTGCATGCTTGGCATTAGTTACACAGTAACACAGTAAAGTCATATTACAGACATTGACAACATTTTTATTTTTTGGAATAATATGCTCAATTAGTTCACAATAAGACCTGAAATGAGAACGTAAATGTGTTTCATCATGTTAAAAACATCACTTCTAAGCTCTAAAAACATCTCGGGAACGTTCTATAAATGTTATTTAAAGAACGTTTTATCTTAAAGTCCCTCTCTAGTCAATAATTGTGTCCCTTATCTTTGATCTTTGATCTCATCTTTGATCACCAAAATGACATTTAAATGTTTTCTCCTTGAAACTTGAAAAAAAAAATCATTTCTTAAATTATGTTGAATGTAACTCGACAACCTCGTCTCATTTAGTATGCGTGGTTCTATGAATATGCAAATGAGCCCCGCCTCCACTCACTCACTCACTCAGAGATCCACTGGTTGGCGATCACACGTTGATCTGATTGGTTACAAGGTAGTTTGTGACGTCAGAAACACCAGCGATTTCAAACCGTGTTTTTGAGAATGTCTTTGTTTCACTGCAGTTTTATGGAGATAATACCCAACAATGCTGTTGACTTATGAATTTACACATGGTTTGTCTTAAAGCACATTAAAAACACCATATAGACACATAAACAACATTAAAAACTTGATTTTCACCACAGGGGGACTTTAACATACATTAGTGAAAGATGTGTGAATGTTCTATAGGCTAACACACACACACACTCATGTCAGTATTCGTGTAGTTTAAAGTCTTGTTTTAAAAGTGTCGTATGAAGTTTGCGAATGCAGATGTATAATGTGATGTTGGAGCATCGGATCTTCCCGGATTAACCAAACATCCTGAAAATGTGTTCAGCTTTAACCCCAGCACCTAATTTCTGATGCCCTCTCCTCTTTCTTCTCCCTCCAAAGTAAATAAACCTTCATCTGAAGCGGAGCAAATGCCTCCCGACTCCCTAACCGCCGCGCGAGAGCGTTTTTATCTGCGTTTTCTGTATCTGCGGTGGCAGAGGGACACACACACACACACACACACACACACACACACACACGGGCCTCGTCCTCGTCCCGGCGCTGGAGAATCAAGCCAAGCCTTTGAGGCCCGTGGCCACATGAACACTCATTTATTCCCCCGTCCAAAGCGAGGTCTGCGGGAAGAGGAGTGCGCCGCTCTCTGCCGCTCTCCCAAAAGGAAGATTATTTTAAAAAGAGGCCTATCTGCTGAGCCCGCACTTTTCCTGTATCAAACCCGCCTTTCAACAGCCGGTCCTGCTTTCAACATGCACTTTATGATGAGCTTTAGGCCTGTGAGATGCAAATGAGCCCGTGAGGAGAACCAGAACGACTCTGTGCTGTCGGGCTCCCGATAATCATGATTGACGTGTGACCTGCGCTCGGATTAGGCCTGGCCAATACATCCAATAAACACCATTTGGGATGATTTTAATACCGATATATAAAATTGAGCAACATTGTGATTATCTAATGTGCAATTTTTTTTTTATTTGTCCTAAATATGTTATTTGCTAAAATCCATCTCTGGTTTAGAGTAAAAACAGCATTAGAGTTTAGGCAAGTTTGATTCATTTACATGAATCAGTTCAAACGGTCTAAATTTATCCAATGTGCAATAATAAAAATAAAATAAAATGTGTATATCTATATAATAGTGCTGTCAAATCGATTAATTGTTTATATAGTATGCATGTATGTGTGTGTATGTATATATATATATATATATATATATATATGTGTGTGTGTGTGTGTGTGTGTATACACATATACATATACATATAATTGTGACTATTCAATGTGTTTGAGTTCTGTTTTCCTTGTATCTTGGTTTCCCCTGTCTTTGTGGTTTTTGGTTTAGCCCTGTTAAGTTTTCCCGCTCCTCGTTTGTGTTCAGTTTTATCACCTGTGTTCAGTTAATCATTCAATCATTCCTTGTGTATTTAAGCCCTGTGTTTTCTCCCAGTGTTTGTCGATCGTCGTCTATGTGTGGTTGTTTGTAAACCCTTAAGCCCTGGAGTTTTTGTTCTTGTTTCAGTTTGAAAAGGTTCATTTTTGTTATTAAAACTCTTATATTGAGAAGTCCGTGTCCTCGTCTTCGGTCATCCTGCACCAACCCTGACAGAACGATCGACCAAGAAAACAAGAGATGGACAAAGCGGGAATCATCTTGTGCTCTCTCAACCAAAATGGCCGTAAGATTGAATCTTACATTGAGGACTTTATTAAGTATAGCCATCTAACCTCCCTTACCGATCAGCAGTTGATGGATCTATTTTGGATCGGTTTGGATCCACAATTTTATGCACTGATTCCACCCGGAGGTCCTGGGGAGACCATTGAACAGTTTCTCGAGGCGATTTTAAGAGGGTTTGGCTCCTCGTTCATGATCAGTACCGCCCGTTCTGAGCCCTCTTCGCCGCTGGTCCCGTCCAGCCCAGTCAGGCCTTCACCGCAGGTCCCATCCAGCACCAAGCCTTCGCCGCTGGTCCCATCCAGCACCAAGCCTTCGCCGCTGGTCCCGTCCAGCCCAGTTGAGCCTTCGCCGCTGGTCCCATCCAGCACAGTGCCCCCACCGCTGGCCTCTGCCAGCACTGATCAAATAGACTTTTTCACAGAGCCAGAGCCAGAGCCCGTTGACCCAGCGCCAGAGCCAGAGCCCGTTGACCCAGAGCCAGAGCCCGTTGACCCAGCGCCAGAGCCAGAGCCCGTTGACCCAGCGCCAGAGCCAGAGCCCGTTGACCCAGCGCCAGAGCCCGTTGACCCAGCGCCAGAGCCCGTTGACCCAGCGCCAGAGCCCGTTGACCCAGCGCCAGAGCCCGTTGACCCAGCGCCAGAGCCCGTTGACCCAGCGCCAGAGCCCGTTGACCCAGCGCCAGAGCCCGTTGACCCAGCGCCAGAGCCCGTTGACCCAGCGCCAGAGCCCGTTGACCCAGCGCCAGAGCCCGTTGACCCAGCGCCAGAGCCCGTTGACCCAGCGCCAGAGCCCGAGCCCGTTGACCCAGAGCCAGAGCCCGTTGACCCAGAGCCAGAGCCCGTTGACCCAGAGCCAGAGCCCGTTGACCCAGAGCCAGAGCCCGTTGACCCAGAGCCAGAGCCCGTTGACCCAGAGCCAGAGCCCGTTGACCCAGAGCCAGAGCCCGTTGACCCAGAGCCAGAGCCCGTCCAGCCAGAGACCGTCCTGCCAGAGACTTCTTCCCCGCTGGTCCCGTCCAGCCCTGCCGAGCCCTCACCGCTGGTCCCGTCCAGCCCTGCCGAGCCCTCACCGCTGGTCCCGTCCAGCCCTGCCGAGCCCTCACCGCTGGTCCCGTCCAGCCCTGCCGAGCCCTCACCGCTGGTCCCGTCCAGCCCTGCCGAGCCCTCACCGCTGGTCCACGTCTGTCACGTCACGTCTGCCCAGCCTGTCCCAGAGCCTGTCCCTTTTCCAGTCACTCTCCCCATTAATTTTTTGGGGGGGGGCCATAGGCCCTCGCCGTGGGCGCCGAAGGACCCACGGCCACCTGAAGGGGTCTCACCGCCATGGCCGCCCGAAGGGGTCTCACCGCCATGGCCGCCCGAAGGGGTCTCACCGCCATGGCCGCCCGAAGGGGTCTCACCGCCATGGCCACCCGAAGGGGTCTCACCGCCATGGCCACCCGAAGGGGTCTCACCGCCATGGCCACCCGAAGGGGTCTCACCGCCATGGCCACCCGAAGGGGTCTCACCGCCATGGCCACCCGAAGGGGTCTCACCGCCATGGCCACCCGAAGGGGTCTCACCGCCATGGCCACGCCCTCAGCCTGCACCGTCGTGGCCACACCCACAGCCTGCTCCGCCCTGGCCACGCCCACAGCCTGCTCCGCCCTGGCCACGCCCACAGCCTGCACCGTCGTGGCCACGCCCACAGCCTGCACCGCCCTGGCCACGCCCACAGCCTGCATCATCGTGGCCACGCCCACAGCCTGCTCCACCCTGGCCACGCCCTCAGCCTGCACCATCGTGGCCACGCCCACAGCCTGCTCCACCCTGGCCACGCCCTCAGCCTGCACCATCGTGGCCACGCCCACAGCCTGCTCCACCCTGGCCACGCCCTCAGCCTGCACCATCGTGGCCACGCCCACAGCCTGCTCCACCCCGGCCACGCCCACAGCCTGCTCCGCCCTGGAGGCTTCCTGGACCTGCACTATGCCCTCGTCAGCCTCCAGGGCACCCACCCTCCCACCCCTTTGGATATTATACGGCGCGAGATCGCGCCTTCGGGAGGGGGGAGGTACTGTGACTATTCAATGTGTTTGAGTTCTGTTTTCCTTGTATCTTGGTTTCCCCTGTCTTTGTGGTTTTTGGTTTAGCCCTGTTAAGTTTTCCCGCTCCTCGTTTGTGTTCAGTTTTATCGCCTGTGTTCAGTTAATCATTCAATCATTCCTTGTGTATTTAAGCCCTGTGTTTTCTCCCAGTGTTTGTCGATCGTCGTCTATGTGTGGTTGTTTGTAAACCCTTAAGCCCTGGAGTTTTTGTTCTTGTTTCAGTTTGAAAAGGTTCATTTTTGTTATTAAAACTCTTATATTGAGAAGTCCGTGTCCTCGTCTTCGGTCATCCTGCACCAACCCTGACAATAATATATATAATATAATATATATATATATATATATATATATATACACACATATCATATAAACAAAAACTTATGTTAGATGTGATTGATCATGATTAATCGATTTGACAGCACTTAATATATACAATTTAAAATATGAAATATTCTATTTTGTGTTCGTTTAGTCAAAACAGCCTTATTTAAAACATTTTTTTAAGTAATTACGATATTAAACATTTAATTGTCAATTTCTGTTGAAACAATGGTTTCTTTGACTGAGAAAAATCTGATTTTTTTAGCCGTTTCAGGGCAAAACATATCGATGCTTATCAAAGAGGATCAGAGTATGTCTATTTTTTTGTGAAATACTACCATTTGAAAAGCTTGGGGTTGGAAAAAAGTTGGAAAATGATACTTTTTTTGATGACTAGAAGGTTTAAAAGAACAGGATTTATGAATTAATAAATAATAAAATAATGTACAGACCCAGAGTTTTGGACATTAGTGTAAGTTTAATGTATCTTAAAAATGTCCAAACAGGCCATTAAGAGTATCTGCACATGCATGCTATGTTTATGATGTAGTTATTGTGTTAAGTGCATTATAATGCATGTGCTCAGTAAAATAGGCCACTGTCTTCCAGAGGAATGCAGTGTTGATATGTCAGATTACACAATAGCTTATACAATATTTTAGTAAGCAGCTTTCAACTCTGGCCTTTGAGTCTTAAATGAGGCATTAGTTTCATTTCGCTCTACAAACCTTTTCATTTGGACAAACCTGTTTTTCTTTTCTTTCTTTTTTTCCGGGACGGATGTGCCCTGGACTTGAACTCTGGCAAGGATTTTTTCCCTTTTCCAAAGCCTGTGGCACCTGTACCAACCGCAGTACCATCTGCTTGGCATTCAGCGTCCAATAACACATTTCTGGGATAAACTCCGACACACACACACACACACACACACACACCGAGGCTGGTGGGCGGTGGAAAGGTTGTGGCTCGACCGCTGGATTGGTCTGCTACACACATTGTTTTAATTGCTGAAGCTGAAGATGCCCCAGCTGGGGTTTGGGAGGGGACGGGACAGTTATTCGGGGAGGTCGGGATGGGAATGTTTAGGAGGAGATTCTGTCCGGAGGAATGTGCTGTAACTCTGTAGTCTCTAAATGAAGAGAATCAAAGAGTATGAAAGCGCTTGCCCTCAGACGGAGGCCGCAGGTGTTTGGCAAAGCTTGTGTTTTCTGAAGGAAAAGCTGGATGTTTATGTCATCATTCCTGACTGCGACTCATTCTCTCCCCTACAAGCTGGAAAACCAGAGGAATTCAACTTAATGCACTTGCTGCTCCTTCAAACTCCCTTTTTTCACAAGTTGACTTTTGGGACAGAACGTACTTTCTTCTGAAAGCTCACTCACATTCTTCCCTGCTTTCCCATAGAATCTCTTATATATTCAAATATAATACGGTAAACTATATATATATATATATTATTTTATGTATAAATGTTGTTCTATTAAAACTTCTAATCATCAAAAAAGTGTCAGTTTTTAACTGTTTTCTGAACACAGGTTTTTGGAATGGTAGTATTCAACAAACTAAAATTTTTTGATAAACTTCAATATTTTTACTCTGAAACGACTAAAAATTAAAAAAAAATTCAATCCTAGGATCCATCATTTCAAACCTTACAGACATTACTGCACAGTAAAATATTTTTTTTTGACTAAAGGAATATATATAAGTACATGTTTAAATATATTAAAACATAATAAATTTATATTTATTATAAATTTCATAATAAAATTAAATATATATATATATATAATATATATATATATATATATATATATATATATATATATATATTTAAACAAAACATGTATATTTTAAAGTATCAAATAATTAATATAATATTAACTATTTTAAATTAAATATATTAATACTGTAAATATGTATTATTTTAAAAAGTTTATATATATATATATTTATGGATATTAAAATATATGATACTATATTTAAACAAAATATGTATTTTAATATATAATATAATTAATATAATATTATTATATATTTAAAATATATCATTTATATATATCTATATAATTTATTTATATACAGCGCGTATGTGTGTGTGTGTATATATATATATATTTATTTAAACAAAATATTTATGTATATTTTAAAATAGATATTAACTATTTTAAATTAAATATATTAATACTGTAAATATGTATTATTTAAAAAAGTTTATATATATATATTTATGGATATTAAAATATATGATACTATATTTAAACAAAATATATGTATTAATATATCACATATTTAATATAATATATAATTTTTAATTTATCAACTTTTAATTACATATACTACTGTATTAATACTGTAAATATGTATTACTTTAAAAAGTATATAAATATATAGTTGAAAAATCCTTAAATGAGATTGAATGTAGAATTAGACTGAGACCTTCCTGCTCCTAATGTCTGTAAACCTGGAGTAACACACACACGTTTCTGTGTCAGACGAGACCGAGGAACACATCTATCATCTCTAACATTATCATCTCTATCGTCTGAGCTCAACGCAAGCGCGGATGAGTGTGTCGCTCCGTCATGTGATCTCTGACGCTCGTGGTCAATCCCTTCCCCTATAATCACTAATAATGAATGATATCCAAACACCAGCACTGACCCAGATAGACCCGTCCGAGCCGGAGATCCATATGATCCTTGATTAAATCTGCGCTCGCTGTCTGAGCTTTTAACACACAATCACGACAAACGCAAGAGACCGTCACGTTACACGCGGCATTACAACCGTTATATGTAGATCTACATGTCAAGCTCAGATAATAAAGTACAATCTCAAATCTGGAGATGCGGAGAGTCTCAGGCTTAAAGGCTTAGTGTGTATCCTCATTGTGTCAGTATTAAGACATGCTAGCATTGTGTGCTTCAGAAATACTGCATTAATCTCGCTCTCCTCAGGAGGAACTTATTCTTCCCCGTGCTGTTAAACAAGACATCACATTAGTATTCTTCTGAAGCTAAACTTAAGACCTTATTCATTGATGGTCTTCCTCTCACACAAAGTTTTGTTGAAGGTTCCTGAGGTTCATTTTACAGTCTGACTGATGAATTCACACCTAAATACTGTATAGTTTTATGTCGTTTTGATGCACAGTGTTTTATATAGTAACTAAAATATGACTGAAATAAACACTGTGCTTATATGTGACCCTGGATCACAAAACCAGTCTTAAGTCGCACGGGTATATTTGTGGCTATAGCCAACGATACACTGTATGGGTCAAAATTATCAATTCTTCTTTTATGCCAAAAA
Source organism: Chrosomus eos (assembly GCA_036326025.1). Classification (NCBI taxonomy): domain Eukaryota; kingdom Metazoa; phylum Chordata; class Actinopteri; order Cypriniformes; family Leuciscidae; genus Chrosomus; species Chrosomus eos. Next base: position 3,548,034 of record CM070834.1, read on the forward strand.
TAATTAGGATATTAAGTGAAGATCATGTTCCATGAAGATATTTAGTAAATTTCCTACCGTAAATGTATAAAACAGTTATTTTTGTGAGTGAATGCGGCACAATCGCCAACATAAATGGAAACTTTAAAGGCGATTTTCTCAATTTTTCGATTTATTTGCACCTCAGATTCCAGATTTTCAAATAGTTGCATCTCCAAATAAATATTGTCCTCTCCTAACAAACCATACATCAATGGAAAGCTATTTATTCAGCTTTCATGTGATGTATAAATCTCAATTTCAAAAAAATGACCCATGTTACGTACATTTTGTCATCCAGGGTCACATATGTGTATTTTTTCCATTTATCGTGCAACAGGCATGAGATCCCGTTTAAAGGATAATTCCGGTATTCATCACTTTGAGTCTATTTTCTAGTGTGTTTTGTGATGAACTAGAGTGATGGACACAGAAATGTTGACGATGGGTCCTGTCTCGACTTTTTGACTCTTTTAGAATCGCCTCTGAGCGCTTCAGAGTGGCTGTCTATGGGCATGCACAAACATGTGCTTAAAACAACCCAACGTTCGTTTTCAAAACTGTGACACTCGGCGAGTGGTTAGTGGTGTTCGTTGATGATTATGTAAGGGTTAATGCCCTCCGAGGTGTCCGTTGTCAGGTTTTAATGGACGACGGCGAGGTGTAAACCGGCCGACGCGCAGCGGAGGAGAACGGACACCTCGAAGGGCATTAACCCGCGTATACCATGGTCACTTGCCAAATAAAACATTTTTAAAACATTAGGTTATATTTTAATTAGGCTAAATCTAGTTTTTACAAATAATAACTTGCCTGACGGTTTATTTAGCAACTTGAGATATTTATAGTCCGCTCAGCTTGAACCCTTCAGGTTCAAAAATGCATTTTTATTTTTCACGAAACACAAAGGTAGGCATAGTTATTTTTTTATTACACATAAAACACTATGTGTTACACTAGTCTACACTAACCACAGCCTCCGAAGCACCGCTGTAGGTCGACTCTCCAATGTCGGTGACAGGCCATGGATGCGAGAGCAGTCTGCGGGCTCACTGGCCTCCGTCAGTCCGTGAGAGACTGAAGATCAAATAACGAAGTTGCTCATTGTTGTATAGTAGGCTATGTAATATCTAACTAACGTTAGATGTTTGTTTTGATAGAGCAAATTGTTAACGGATACTTTGACTGCCTAAACAGGCAGTTTCACCAGAACTACTTTACTCTGTAAAAAAAGTTAACTCATTATTTTGAGTTATCTTTTTGCATGGGTTTTTTTTAGTTTAACTAACTTATTTCGATAAGTTGAGGACAAGAAAACTTAAAATTTCTTGTTGTCTGGACAATCTAGTTAAAAAAAATAAGTTGAAATAACTAAATTGCTAAAATATTTTTTACAGTGGTGTCCTATCACTTTTTAACGGACACCCTGCAGCCAATCAGAATCGAGTATTCACCCAGACCATGGTATAAAAACAAATATATCGGCCAATGTATGATTTCAATCCGTGTTACTAATAGTGGAACTATTTTTTCAGATACCTCACAACCGCGTATAAACTTCCGCTGGATATTTGAGTCTGAAGTAGAGATGCGCGTTTGGCGGTAACAGCCGCGGATAAACCATGGATCGGGCGGATGACGTAACGGAAAAAAATATTTTAATTAAATTCGGGCGGGTGGTGGGCGGTCGAACCAATCAAATGAAAAATATATGTATACATTGTTAAATATTGTTATCTGACTACACATCCCAAAAAAAAATCGAGCACACTTTGAAATAGTCAAATGTTCATCAGGCAGCCAGTCGACACTGCTTGTTATTATCAGAGATGGCAACGCCGGTGAAGGAGGTACGTGACAAACTCAAAAAAGGAAAATTAAAAACAAAGGAAATAGAAGGTCAGAAAAGTGTTGCCTGGAATAGAAATGATGTGCCAAAATGCGTTTTCTATTAGGCTACAATGAAAATATTGTACAGTAGCCTATCAGATAAAGTCAGGTTTGCCGAAGTGCGTTTAATTCAGGCTATTTATTTATGTTTGTCCCTGCGCGCCGATCGGAGACGGAGTTCACTGCTGATATTCTGAGAGCTTTCTAGTCTTGTATCGCCCAATCAGCGGATGGCGGGCGGGTGCGGTTTTGAAAATTGGTCAAAAACGTTGGTGCGGATGGATGGCGGACGGATGAGTTTTGTGATGCGGTTGCGGATAAAATAATAATAGCCCATCCGCGCATCTCTAGTCTTAAGCGTTAGCACACTCCGCTAGCGCAGTAATATCAATGAGCACTGAGTCCTCCAACAGACATCAATGCGATTTTACAAAATGCCAAATAAAACACGACAGAAACTGTATTTCACTACGCTACTTGTTTTGGAAAATCAACGAACACCACTAACCACTCGGGAGTGTCACAGTTTTGAAAACGAACGTTAAGGGTTGTTTTAAGCACATGTTTGTGCATGCCCATAGACAGCCACTCTGAAGCGCTCAGAGGCGATTCTAAAAGAGTCAAAAAGTCGAGACAGGACCCATCGTCAACATTTCTGTGTCCATCACTCTAGCTCATCCAAAACACACTAGAAAATAGACTCAAAGTGCTAAATACCGGAATTATCCTTTAAACACACTCGGTCATGTTGTGTGTGTGTGTCTGAGCTGAGTTTTCCCGATCGGATCCTGTAACTCAGGAGAATGGGCTGGTAACCCAGACTGTGCCGGTATTGATTACTGCGGTATTTCTGCATGAATCTGTGATGTGTCCACAGCTGTGATCACATGTGAAGCCTGTGCTTATGTTTCTCTGCTTATGGTTTAGGTATTAATGCTGCTGTCTGAAAAACTTGTCTCGACTACTGTGGTTTACGCCTCTGAATAACTGAGAAAATCACTCTTTTACAAGTCTATAAAATTACTGAAAAAGGTATATATATATTCTAGATCTGCCTCTAATAAATATGTGTGCCCCAAGATAAATGTTCACGATTTTTTGTGCGCTGTTTGTTTTCTGTTATTAATCTTTTGAATCAAATTTTTTAAGAGACCTCTAAACTTATGACAAATTGGTTAACATTATCTTTATAATATAATTTAAGAACCTCTAAATTAATAAAAAGGTAAATCATCTATTATTATATAATAAATATTCTATATATATAATATTTATTTATTTTCAATAAATTTATATTTAGAGAGAGAGGAGAGAGAGGAGAGAGAGAGAGAGAGAGAGAGAGAAGAGAGAGAGAGAGAGAGAGAGAGAGAGAGAGATTCTGCACAACATTTGGCTTTTTGGGAGTTGAATAATTTAATTTTAATTGTTTAAGAGCAATTAGATTTTTTTTCTGAGAACTTTACCTTCTCAGAATCACTCACATGTGTATTAAACTTCCTGATGTAGTTACAACATCTGCCAGCAGGGGTTCACCAGATTAAAAAGACTTGTTAGCGCCCCAACAGGATTCATTTTTTAACTTTTTAATTACACTTCTGTTTTTAAAAGCAATATTGGCATGTCCATTTTTTTTTTTGTGCGTCAAATTTAGCTCATATGTTGGTCAGATTCTGCTGCTTTAAAATCGATTTTCAGCATCCGTCAGTAAAACACTAAAGAAATCTCCCCATGAAGAAGATACTGTAACACTTTTTGCATATTGAGTCACTTTAGCTACATCTTAAAGATCTACAAATCCAGCAGGAGGCGCTGCAGCCAAACAGGAAGTGATGCGTTTCTGTCCTCAGGATGATTGGCTCAGTTTCCTGTTTCCTGACTCACCTGAACACAGCATCAGTAGTTTAAAACACGATCTTTATTGGGCGTTTCAGAACATGGGAATGGTTTTGATCTGTGCTCTCTGTCTTTTGAATATGTGTGTGAAGATGATTTGCGTCTGACAGATGCAGGATTGGCCTGGAAACCTCTTTCCTCGAGACTCGTCTGTCGATGTGCTTGTAACTCTGCAGAAATCCACATCTTCATATGCGTATACTGATATTTGTGTGATCTGTGGTTCACTGGAAGGTTTGGGTGCAGGTGTGTGAAATGACACACATCAGACCTCTTAAAGAGACACACATGAGGTGGTGTGTGTGTGTGTGTGTGTGTGGTGTGTGTTGTGGGTGTGTGTGTGTGTGTGTGTGTGTTTTGTGTGTGTGTGTGGTGTGTGTGTGTGTGTGTGTGATCCACCAATACAACCATATGAAATAATTCTTATGAAAGCCATGCATGCATTAACACATTGACATCACTTGGTCAGTTAAACTGATGAGGATCCAGATGCTGATCACAGTGATATTTATCATCAGCTTTTTCCTGTTAGCCTTCGAAAATAAACCCAGCTTTTAATTTGAGCCACATCAAACATCACTTTTAATCAAACTGCATCAGTGTTTGACAGGTGAAGCTGCAGGTGTTTGGGAAAGTGCTGTCGTGGTTTTGCTGAGGAGAAAATATCAGCCATTGTTTCAGTCAGCTAAAGTCATGTTAACAAACACATTTTACTCGAATATTACCAGAATGTGTTTGTTACTCTGGGTTGAAAGGGTTATAGAAAGATATGTGTGAGGGGCTTAAAGGGATAGTTCACCCAAATATTAAAATTCTGGCATTATTTACTCGCCCTCGAGTCGTGCACCATTGAGTTTTTTTTTTTTCTGTACTATGGAAGTCAATGGGGACCAAATTCTTCAAAATAAAATTTATACAGGTTTGGAACAACTTTATGGTAAATGTAAATGATGACAGAATTTTTTGTTTTTGGGTGAACTGTCTCTTTAAGGTCAGTCACACACTCTAAAAAATGCTGGGTTGTTTTAATCCATGTTTGGGTCAAATATGGACAAACCCAAGCAAATTTAAACCAATGGTTTGTCCATATTTGACCCAACATGGGTTGAAACAAGCCAGCATTTTTTAGAGTGCACCAATGATGAGATATAGTTCTATAACTATATAAAAGAATAACAGCCCACAACAAAAACGGCACAGATAAATGATATACAGTAATTGTAATCGCTTTCAGAACTATTTCCCCCGCAGCTGATGAACAATAAAAACACTGACAGCCAATCAGAATCCATCCTGCTTTAAAGAGCACGAGCGCTAATATAGGTGGTCTTGGCGTGAACGGGCCTTAAAGGGTCACATTTAATAAAAAAAATGTTTTGCTTTAGAAATCTGAAAGAAAGCATTTGATGTTGCATTAGCAATGATATTGTCTTATAAATGTGAAACAGCAATATTAAAATTTCCCACATCAATTTTTTTCTTCTTTAACAAAATATGAATATTGTGCTGACCTATTTGTTTATTTTTATTCTTATTATTAATTTAAACATCCACAGATTTACATTAAAAGTTATATATATATATATATTATATATATATATATATATATATATATATATATATATATATATATATAAAAATAGCCTAATAAAAAATTCAAGTGACCCAAAGTTGGTCCTTTCCGCGGTCGTTTGCGCTCTAGGACGCGCGCACAAATATGACATATTTTTTAAAAGTCGAACCAACGCCTTCGCGCGCTCGATCAGACGGTGAAGCGTTTAAACGCGAGGTTGTGTCAGTAAAAGTTGTGCTTTTCCGCGCGGTATTCCGGAGTGTGTTTGTCTGTGTGAAGCGCTCCTGCAGTGTCCGCACTGAAGACGAGCCGAGCGACACTTCACCGTCCGTCCTGTCAATAAAACACTCCACGAGCGGCACTAAACACGACCCGAGTGTTAGTGTAATCCCCGATCTCACTCAGTTATCGACCGGATTGCCGAAGCCGCGCGCCGGAGGGACACTTGGAGACTTTCTTCGTCTTGAATGTGTGATCGCGTTACCGGACACCTGCGCGTCCACTTCACCTGCTGGAAGAATGATCCTCTGATCATCCACAGTCTCTTTTTCACACAGAGTGGATTTTTTGGGGCTCGATCGTGCCGTGGGTCCGTGTGTGTGTGTGTGTGTGTGTGTGAGAGTGATAGAGCGCGAGCGCGTGCGCGCGCGTGTGTGTGTTTCTGAAGATCAGGCACGCTCCTCCTGATCGGGTGTTTTCTCATTGCGATCTGTTTCCATGTTTTTAGGTTTATGTGATATTTCTAAAAATGCATCATCACCATCATCATCACCATCATCATCATCAGAGAATGGCCGCGTTAGGGACGGATAAAGAACTGAGCGATTTGCTGGATTTCAGCGCGGTAAGTGACTTTACGTCTCCACGCTGCAGGTCAATGATCACACTTTGTTTGGTTTTGTCACATTTCATTGTGTTTTTGTGCGCAGATGTTTGTGTAGAAGTGTTGTAAGATGATTTTTGTGCGCACTGACCGTGCCGCGTAATTGCATTTGAAATCTGAAAGAAAGTTGCAAAAGCTTATGTGGATTTGATAGATGTGATGTTGCATTAGTAATTCTGTTGTCTTATAGATGCGAAACAGCGATTTGAAAATGTTCCCCACATCAATGGTAGTATATCCCACTTTATTCAGTCTTTTCTTGTGTTTTCTCCTTTTCTTTAATATAGTCTTATGAATGTTGTGTTGACCCTTTAAAAAAAAAAAAAAAAATCCTTAAGGAATTGTAATGGAATTTCTCGTGATTATGATCTAATGGGATCAAATGCAGTTCTGCTCATATGAAATTCTGAAGACAGAAAAAAAAAGATCCAGTAGAATCTTACAGGATTCTTGTTTGATCCCATTAGGATTTCTTCCAAATGCTGAATGAAATCCCATTAGCATTCCTTGATGATTCTGAGATTAGAGTTGATTCTAGTGGACTGATGATGTCTTCATCTGGTTCAGTGTCAAAAGTAAAAAAAAAAAAAAATTAAATGTGCATCCTGTGAGAAATGCTTTTGGGAAGTTTTCACTCAGGAAATGTGTTTTTATGAAGCCACAGTTCCACAAATATTCCAGCTGTCCGCCAGACAGACAGTCGAGGGCTAACCTGGCACTACTTTATGTGCTTATGTGAAAATTTGGCTTGGTTTTGATTTTGCAATCGCATTAGAGAGTTATATTATATATCAAATTAACAGTAAGATTATGCATGCATTTATGATGTCAAACTGCATAATGTTGAGCCGTAATATTGCAGGGAATAGAAATGCTTTTAACCAGTGTGTGTTTTATATTGTCTCTCATTCAGGGCCGCTTTGTGAAAGTTTTTCATGTGTTGTCATGATTGTTTTGTAGATGTTTTCTCCTCCTGTCAGCGGCGGGAAGAACAACGGACCCACGTCTCTGGGAAGTGGACATTTCTCCGGCTCAAGTACGTCATGTGAAACACAAGTGTGTTTTTTGAGGTGTGGAACGGCCTCTGTCGCTGTCACAGAGGGATTATGAGCTTGGTTTGAATATGCAGTGTGTGTGTGTGTGGGGGGGGGGGGGGGGGATATTAGTGACTTTGACCTGGCAAACGTCTTCTTTAGGTGTGTGTGAGACACATGCATGTCACAGTTCATGTGATGATTTTGTGTCTTTCTTCGAGATGTGAGTTTGATTGTTGTGTCACGACTGTGTGTGTGTGTGGGGAGATATTTGAGACTACTTCAGGTGTGTGTGTGTGTGTGTGTGTGTGTGTGTGTGTGTGTGTGTGTGTGTGTGTGTGTGAGACATGCAAGTCACAGTTCACGTGTTGTGAGAATTTTGCGTCTTGCTTTAAGATTTTGATTGTTGTGTCACGACTGTGTGTGTGTGTGTGTGTGTGTGTGTGTGGGGAGATATTTGAGACTACTTCAGGTGTGTGTGTGTGTGTGTGTGAGACATGCAAGTCACAGTTCACGTGTTGTGAGAATTTTGCGTTTTGCTTTGAGATTTTGATTGTTGTCGAGTGTGTGTGTGTGTGTGTGGGGGGGGATATTTGAGACTACTTCAGGTGTGTGTGTGTGAGAGACATGCAAGTCACAGTTCACGTGTTGTGAGAATTTTGCGATGCGAGTTTTGATTGTTGTGGCACGACGGCGTTCGTCTTGTTTTCTGCACAAACACACTCATGCGTAATTCGCGCGACACACACACACACACACACCACACACACACACACAACAACACACACACACACACACACACACACACACACACACCACACACACACACACACACAACCACACACCTGCAGGGTTTGTGGACCACAGAGATCTGTACTGTTAAAGTGCATGTTTTATAAAACGTGACATTTTATTACGTCGGAGGTTGCAATGAGCTGATTTTAATTCCGTCTCTGATGAATGTTTCCTGCAGGGAAGAGAGAAAAAAAAGCGGCGGCAAATAAATAAATAATTAGAAGCGACAAAAAATAAATGACCTTGACCCCGGAGGTGTATTCAGGAAGAAAAGCGACGGAAACCAGCGCGCTGCTCATTCCTGTGTCACACGGCAGGCATTTGTGTTTCATTCCCAGCATTGATATCGTGATGTGAGGCACAGATGGAGGACTGAGAGTGTGTGTCAGTGCAGTCGTGGCCCAGTGTGTCTTCATGTCTTCAATGGCTGCTATTGTTTTCCTCAGACTTGAGTGTTGTTTAGGGTTGGATAATTTGCATGCCGCCCCCTTCCCCCTTCTTTGCCCCTCGGTTCCTGCGCTTTCGCCCGGATTGCGCCGCAGTTTTCCTCAGTTGTAAAGTCGGGCAGAAGGACGGAGGGGGTCTGAAAACTACAGCGAGTCTGTTGCCATGCGACTTGCAATGCATTTGGCTTCCAATCACTCGGAAATGTTTCATAAAGTGTGAGGAAAAATGAGAATAAATTAAATAAATAACACGCAACTCATGAGAACGTGTGGGCACGGCGCTAAATTTATGCATTATCTCTGGGTTTTGAAGCGTGCCCGTTTCCCGTGCCAGTCTCTGGCGTTTGAGAGGATTCGGCTAACGGCTGATAGGCCCGTGCGTTTGTTCTGGTAACAGCCGTAGCTTATTAAGCCACGTTGAAAAGTGGGGTTATTTTAATAACGCGTGGAGAAAAAAAAGCCGCTGCTATTTGCATCGCTCTGTTTTGGTTATGCCTGTCAGTCAAACGCCAGCGATTGCATTAAGCGCAGAGATGAAGCGAGAGAAGAAGATTTCTCCTCCCACTATCCAGCACCTCTCCCAGAGTCTTTGTCTTTCTCTTAGCGAGCAGAAAAGAGCCGAGGCGGAGAGAGGGAGACATGCGGAGGAATATCAAACCCTTTAATTGTGCTTGAGATTAGGAATTAATGAGCGTTTTAGCTTGTAATAGCAATATTAGTGCTACAATTTGCTATCTAATGCTAATAATGAGCCTGTGTGTGATAGGCAGGTTTCAGGCCTCTGACTTGTTCTTAAAAATATTACTCTAAAAATAATGTCACTCCAGCAACTTTTCCCAGTGCTACACTATTATTCAGGTTGAAATGACTCCATGTTTTGTGCGATAGCTTTGCGTCTCATTCGTGCTCACGTTGAACCGGCCAGGTTTGACATCAGTGATCGCCAATTGTGACTTAAATTTGCATCTTCACTCACAGCATCACATGACTTCAGAAGACTTGAGTCAGACTACTGACTTTTTGTTGTTTTTGCATTCAGGTTTATCTATCTGTTATGTGTTTTTATATTTTTGTACATGTTAGAGTTGTGTTTCAAGGCTTTAAAATATGTGTGTGTGTGCATTATATATATGTGTGTGTGCGTAATTATTATTATAAAATAATTATAAATTAATCATTATTAATTTGTTACAATGTAAAATACATATAATTATAATTTTAACGCTCATAATCATATAATTAACCTTAAAATAAATATATAATCAAACAATATATATATATATATGTATGTAATTATCATCAAAAAATAATAATATTAATTATGTAATATACATATATAATTATATTTTAATGCTCATATTCACCTTAAAAATAAATAAATAAATAAAAATTCTAAGATATATATATATATATATATATATACATTTTTATAAAGCTTTCTGAGGTATTAATAATCCTCAGAATCAGGATAAAAGTCACTACATTGTTTCATGAATGAATGATCATATTATTTCTTTGCTTATGGAAAACTTATAATGACTTTTGCTGAATTCAAATTTTTCATCATTGCTAAGGTCAGATTTAACAGTAAATACATTTTGACAGTGTGCCAGTAATTTATATGAATCTTCATGCAATCATATCCTCTAAACTTTGAATGCACATGAACATGCCTGATAATTTTGGCCACTGGATTTGAGCGCTGTAGTAGCGAGAATGCTAGGATAGCGTGTGCTTTATTAGCCGAAGTCTGGAGACGTCGCTGGAGAAAAGCTGCCAGTGTTACGTCAGCGCTGTGGTGTCGGAGGATCATTGTTGAGTTTGGTTCAGAACAGATCAGTGTGTGTGTTTGTGCAGTCAGAAGAGTGTGTGAATCCTGAGATGACCTTCCTCTTGTGCCGTACTGATGTCAATACATGCAGACTAAACACGCGAGCTGAAACATCTACACTTTATGTAGAAAATCAAGAGTGTCTTCAGTTCCTGATCCTTTTGTTCAGATTTCTGGCCTCTGACTGCGTTTTACACCATCTGTCCCAAAATCACTCTGTTGCTGAAAGTGAAAAAAGACAGAAATGGCACAGAAAGTGCTAAAAATGCACTAGATATTTAAAATGGGGAACCAAAAAAGAAAAAGCCACACAGTGAAATATTTCATAATATTCTATCTAGATTATACACTACTAGTCAAATGTTTGGAATCTATATATTTTTTAAATGTTTTAAAGAAGTCAACGTTATAAGAATCAGAAATGTTTCAAATAATCATATTATAGTGATTTCTGAAGGATCATGTGACACTGAAGACTGGAGTAATGATGATAAATTCAGCTTTGATCACAGGAATAAATTACACTTTACTATATATTCACATAGAAAACAGCTGATTTACACTATAATAATATTTCACAATTTTTAATGTATTTTTGATCAAATAAATGCAGCCTTGGTGAGCATAGCTCTCTCAAAATCATATTTTTTCCATATTTTCGGTAGTACATTAAACATTTGATAATAATATTTCTGATAAACTCATAGCTGTCAGATTTTAAGCCTTTATAAAGGTTAAAATCAATTCCGGGGGAATATTTCCTTTAATAAAAGTGAATAATTTGAGCATTATAATGTGGACAGATCGTCTCCTCACGGCACAATAGCTCCTCTTGTTTTTAACTTTCTCGTCCCCCAAAAAGCGTCTAAAAGCTCGTCGTGTCCTCAAGTTACATCAGCAGAGTTCGTTTCCCAGCATGCCTTTGGCTGGTTCCCTCTCCGTTGACATTGTTGTGTCCTGTAGCCACTTCCGTGTGTTTGTGAATATGTGTGTTGCTCTTTATCTGTGCGCTGCTTTGATAAGGCTGGTCTGGGCTCTCACACACACTGCGTTTGACCTGGAAACGGGCTCTTAAACCCATTTGTGCTTGAACCGTTGAGGACGGGTGCAGACGCAACACTCTCTGCATGTTGATCAGCGTTTACGTCACGCAGGGAGACGATGAGAACAAAATTCATGTTCCTGGTCTCACTGTGAATGATCATCAGTACTTCATTAGGAGAAAATAACATGTAATAACTAGTGATGCACCGAAATGAAAATTCTGGGCCGAAACCGAGGGTGTTTGTGATGTAGTTGGGGTACTTTTTTTAACCAGTGTTGTTTTGCGGTACTCAGTTGAATGTGCTGATTTCAGGTGGTGTATCAAACCTGTTGTCTATGAGTTATTTGGCACCGCACCCCCTCTTGAGATTTTTGCAGAACAAATGTTACAAATTGCAACTTTGGTGTCCTCATCTGAAACTTTAAAGGTCCCGTTCTTCGCGATTCCATTTTTCAAACTTTAGTTAGTGTGTAATGTTGCTGTTAGAGCATAAATAATACCTGTAAAATTATAAAGCTCAAAGTTCAACGCCTAGCGAGATATTTTATTTAACAGAAGTCTCCTTTCAAAGCATACAGCGAACGCCCGGTTTGGACTACATCCTCTACTTCCTTTTTTAATGACGTAACTAGAACAGTTTTTTGACTAATCTCCGCCCACAGGAATACACAATAAAGGGGGCGTGGTCTTGTTGCGCTCCAGGAGAAGAAGCACTTCAGCTGCGCATGCGTCTCCAGTTTATGGTAAGAGGCGTGACCTTTCCGGGCAACGTGCGATAAGCTGCTGTCCAATCACAACACAGGAACCGCTGGCACAATCAGAACTCGCTACGTATTTCTGAAGGAGGGACTTCATGCACACTGTAAACACAATCAAAGCTTCAAAAAAACATGAAGAATGGGACCTTTAAAATACTCCCATACCGCTGACATGCTTAATCTTTGATAGGCAGGCCTCTCGACCGTGAGTGAAGCCTAAGCACCGATGGGAGGGGCAGGTGACACTCATTTTCGGGTTTACGTTTTCGGCTGTTTTTTTTTTATTTCGGCCTGAAACCCATAATGCCATTTTCGGCGGCCGAAACTTCGGTGCACCCCTAGTAATAACTGGCTCCGCCTCTGAAACCACTTTTCTTTCCTTCTGACATCATTATAGTCCGGCTCACATCCGCTACATGTGGATTTCACACGGCCAGATGTGGGCTGGATCTGGGCCGACACCATGTTGCTATGAACCTTTTCGCACTAAGGGTTTTAATCTGTTAGAACGGTTTGTGTTAGCGTCCGCTACGTTAATAACTAATGATCTTTGTAACGGAAGTGAATCAGTCAAAACTAACTTTATCTGGACAAGTAACCTTATTCTCGAGCTGCTGTAAAGTTACTGTAATCTCCTGTTATCACTGTAAAGCTGCTGTCAAACTATATATTGTTAAAAGTGCTGGATAAATGAAGGAGACTTGACTATGGATGCCTGTATTATTTTTCGGAAATTTTATGATCCAATCAATTCCCAAAATATAAAATCAAACCCTGCCCTATATTATTTTTTTTGTCCACGATACATAAACTTCATGCTGATTGTATGCATTGCATGGTTCTCTGTAATCGTTTCTAAATAATAAATATGATGTGCATTTAAATAATCTTTTTCAATTAACATCTTTAAACAAGGTAGATTTAGTATGTACTTTTTTATTATTCTTATTTAACATCCTTCTTACACAATATAGATTTACAATTCATTGTTTTTTTATCGTTATTACTTAGTATTATTTAACATCCCTAAACAGGGTAGATATATTAATTATTTTTTTAATTATTATTTGACATCCTTTAACAAAGTAGATTTTACTAATATTTTTTATCTTTATTTATTATTGTTTAACATCCTTAAACAAGATAGATTTTTTTATTCATTATGTTTTATCATTATTTAGTATTATTTAACGTCCCTAAACAGGGTAGATGTATTAATCATAATTTATTATTTAACATCATTAAATAAGGTACATTTTCCATTTTTTATTATTTATTATATTTATTATTTACAATTTTTTGAATGGAAATCTTGTTGTCCCAAAATGTATTTTTTCTTGTTTTAAGCTTAAATCTAATATACATAAAATACATTCTCTGAGTTGCAATCTTATATAAATTTAGTGTCAAATAAATGTATTATGTAAGGATCTACATGAATCCCTTACTGTAAAACAATACAAAAATACTGATTTAAGACTTATTTTATTATTTACTGTCATTGCAAGTACAAGGAAATTACATCAGAGCATCAATCGACATTGTTTTTTCATAAAGTGCAAAAGATCACCAATAAAAACAGTTTGTTTACAGGGCACCGCAACAGACAACAGCCAAGAAAAAGGGATATCAAGTCTAATCAATTATAGAGCTGCAAAGTCCAGTTACAATTATTGCAAAGTCCATAATAGCACCAAAAACAGGGCCAAAGTGACACATATACACAAAAAAGGGGCATATGAGGCGAAACACTACTAATCAGTAAAATGTATAATTATGTGTGGTGCAACAATGCAGAGTCCAGTTCACAGTTATTGCAGTTGTTGGGTAATGAAGTGAATTCAATAGCTCAACAATTATATTATTTTGTGTTTATTTTGCAAAGTGTTTTAGCTTCCCAGAAAAACCCATGAACAGAAACACGAGTAGAGTTAAAGGAGAGAACGGCGTGTTGATGCCAAGCGTGTGATAAACAGGCTGATTTTGAAGGCCGATTGAGTTGTTTTGGACAGAGACGCTGATGTGTGTAAGGAAGTGCAGGAAGAGCTACTTCCTGTTTTTGTGTTCTGGTCTCCTGAGTCGAACACGGGCTGCTTTTCACCTTCAGTTAATGTTAGATGCGTTCGCTGTGGTTGATCTATTTATGGAGTCTGGTTTAGTACAGATAGTCGAGTCCAGGTTGATCTAATCTGGGGCAGTTTTGTCCTGTGATTGTAATAGTCCACCTTCCATGTGTCGGCTTCGGTTAGTGCGCTCCAGCGCTCCAGTTCAGTCCGCTCAGATCAATGTAATTGTTTTATTTGTATGCCTGAACTCGACTGTCAATTCTGATCCCGTTCTGTCGGAGAGTTGTAATGAATACGGCCTGAGAAAGTGTACCGACTAAACACGCTACTGTCCACGAGTGATTCAACACTCTCATGAAACAACAATGAGATCACAGTGCATTGTGGGTAATGAACACCCATCACTCTGTTACACTGCCGTTCACAATGATCTTTTGGAAAATCGCCCTGCCCTTTTCAAACAGGTTCCTGAATGTTCCCATGATTCACTCCCATGCTGCGCCTGCAAAGGCACACGGAAGAAAAATGACAAATTCGGTCTCTTTCATGTCTCGAATGTGTCTCCTAAACAGCAGTGAGAACAAATTAGAGATGATGACTAAAATCTCAATGTTTTTCCTGAGAAAAAGATCCCAGTAATCTCATGTGTGTCTCCTTAGAGTTTCAGAAAATATCTCAATCAAAGTTTGCCTACTCCAGTTCTTGTTAAAACTCACTAGATATGTTTATTCTGTGCATTTTGGGCATGTTTGAAATGTGAAATCGTATTTATTTCTCATTTTATGCTTTCACTGTAATTGAGCGTGAGCAGCGCCAGCAAATATCAGGTGTTTCTCAATGTCAAGGATACTTCCTTGGCAGGGCGGGTCCTTGCTAGTCATTTCCGTCAGAGGCTAGGCTAGGCTAGGCTCCTCTTTAGCATTCGGAGAACAGGCTAGCAAGTGCATGTCATTACGCCAGTGAAAAGGTCCGCTTTCGGCGCTGCGAAAATGGAAGTGCTACTGGTTTGGTTGCTGTACCGCACTGTTTAAACACACTTGACTGTCCTTATTTTGTCTTGTCAGCCCTCGTAGAAATAAATAAATAAATAAATAAAGTAAGGGATAATGTATAGCAAAGCGGTTGTTATAGCGAATACAACCCCACGAACTCTAACGCGAAGCGGAGGGGTCTTGAAGCAGCCTGAAGGGGTTTGAATGTCTAATAGAAGACGGGCTCTGGTTGTATTCGCTATTAACGACCGCCTCGCTATACATTATCCCGCTTATTACATGGCTACCTACCAAATAAATCAATAATTTGACACAAAATATTGATTAAAAAAGGAGTTTATTGATTTAAAAAGGATGTGAACAGAACTGCGTCCATAGCAACATCTAGCTGTTAAAACACATGCTTTGGTAAAATATGTGATCAACAAAAAAATGCTATATGAAGTAAAAATTACAAGGTGAATCACCAGTAAAAGAACAGCTTTAAATCCCCCTCTGCACATAGTTTAACAAACATTAAATAAATGGCAAAACTGAAATTATACTTAAACCTTACATTTGAAAGCATATTGCCCCGTCATCACTCCGACTCCGCTAACGTCCGACATTTTTTATTTTTGAACAAGATAGCAAAGCTGCGCATAGGATTGTGGGTGATTTGAGAGCGCGAAGGCTACACATATGCATCCTTTCCTGTGTATGGGATATTTTCTGAACGAACGACTCAGTCCTTGGTTGAAATTCTGAGGATCCTCGACATTGGAACAGTCCTTCGACGGATGTCGGTGACGTAGCACCCTCGAAATTCGCTTCCGAGGATCCTTGCTTGACATTGAGGAACACCTATAGACTCCTGCGGGGAGTCCTCCCGGTTCCTGCAGAGACGCTTTTGCTTGTTAGCGGCGTGTTTGGGTTCTGGTACACCAGCCATGTCAACGAAACAAATCAATGAATGAAAATGAGCTTATCAATGCTTATCTAAATTTGCGCCTACGGTATCTTTGTAGAATTTAAAAAAGAAACAAAAAAGATGAGCAGCTGGCGGGGGCTCAACCTCCACGCACAGTTTTTAATGTTTTATCATGACAAATAACTAGTAATAACTACTCAAGATTTTGCTTGAGTATAATTTTCGGGACAATTAGGGTCGGATTCGGGATACACAGTTTAGATTTCGGGACTGTCCCAAATTTTTCGGGACGTGTGGTCACCCTACCTCAACTAGTTTTGTGCTGTAGGTCTACGTATTTTATAATGTTAACTTCAAATAATACTAGGCCTAATAGTAATTTATAGATGTGGTAGCAGTGGATCTGGACGGGAAGGATAACTCTGGGAGTTGAAGGGGTGTGTGTGTCGTGATTCTGCTTTCTCACACCGAGACACAGGTTCAGGGATCTCAGTGTCGTGATTTCGGCTTCATAACGCATATCGTTACAGCCCTACTAGAAATAGATAATTATAAAAGTCTGCTGTTTTAAACAAATAAAGAACCAATGTAGGAGAATGGTTATGATGCCAAACAGCAGGAAACTCTGTATATTTATGTAGTGTGCGCATGCCAAAAAATCTATCCCGATTTGAAGCTTGTGACACATAAACACACACATATCAACCCGATCACATGATTAGCGTTCATGTAAACACTACGTTCTGATTCATCAATCGGAATGAATTCAGTAAATCTTCCTCCTTTCGTTCCTCGGTCTTCCTCCTCTGATCGTGTGTGTACACCATAGACTGTAAAAAATATGGACAAAGCGTCTGTGACGTCACCCATAGACTTTCTGAAGAACGGTTTTGAGGCCGTTTATGGGGGGTACGGGCGGCGCCATCTTGGAAAATCTTTTCAGAAAGGATACAGAGGTGGCGTGATATGTTGGGTCAGATCATGGCCGAGACATCAAATTTCAAGAGTTCCACTCGCACAGCTCGTTATCAGCTGTCAATCAAGCTGTCAATCAAAGTTAACCACGTCCTTATTTGTCATACATTTTATATCTAAATAGATCTAAACTAACGAGTTAGAAAAAAATTCACCCCCTCACAGTTGTCAGGCACTCGGAACCAATCGAAAAATACAATAAAAGTCCATGGGACCAACCTGTAAAAACATGAATTTATGCTGTGAAAACGGACATTTTAACATGGGGGTCTATGGACATTTGCTCTCTTTTGGGACCGGCCCCTAGCGGAGTTACATGTATTGCAGTTTTTCGCACTTCCGGGTAGGCTTCATTTTCAGATTAGAGTGTTGCCGCTTGGTGTTAAGTGTGGTCTTCCTCCTCTGGTCATGTGTGTGTGTGTGTTAACGTGTGGTCTTCCTCCTCTGGTCGTGTGTGTGTGTGTGTTAACGTGTGGTCTTCCTCCTCTGGTCGTGTTGTGTGTGTTTAACGAGTGGTCTTCCTCCTCTGGTCGTGTGTGTGTGTGTTAACGTGTGGTCTTCCTCCTCTGGTCGTGTGTGTGTGTGTAACGAGTGGTCTTCCTCCTCTGGTCGTGTGTGTGTGTTAACGAGTGGTCTTCCTCCTCTGGTCGTGTGTGTGTGTAACGGTGGTCTTCCTCCTCTGGTCGGGTGTGTGTGTTAACGTGTGGTCTTCCTCCTCTGGTCGTGTGTGTGTGTTAACGTGTGGTCTTCCTCCTCTGGTCGTGTGTGTGTGTTAACGGTGGTCTTCCTCCTCTGTCGTGTGTCGTGTGTGTGTGTTAACGTGTGGTCTTCCTCCTCTGGTCGTGTGTGTGTGTTGTGTTAACGTGTGGTCTTCCTCCTCTGGTCGTGTGTGTGTGTGTTAACGAGTGGTCTTCCTCCTCTGGTCGTGTGTGTGTGTGTGTTAACGATGTGGTCTTCCTCCTCTGGTCGTGTGTGTGTGTGTTAACGAGTGGTCTTCCTCCTCTGGTCTGTGTGTGTGTGTGTTAACGTGTGGTCTTCCTCCTCTGGTCGTGTGTGTGTGTGTTAACGAGTGGTCTTCCTCCTCTGGTCGTGTGTGTGTGTGTTAACGTGTGGTCTTCCTCCTCTGGTCGTGTGTGTGTGTGTTAACGAGTGGTCTTCCTCCTCTGGTCGTGTGTGTGTGTGTTAACGTGTGGTCTTCCTCCTCTGGTCGTGTGTGTGTGTGTTAACGAGTGGTCTTCCTCCTCTGGTCGTGTGTGTGTGTGTTAACGATGTGGTCTTCCTCCTCTGGTCGTGTGTGTGTGTGTTAACGTGTGGTCTTCCTCCTCTGGTCTGTGTGTGTGTGTGTGTTAACGAGTGGTCTTCCTCCTCTGGTCGTGTGTGTGTGTGTGTGTTAACGAGTGGTCTTCCTCCTCTGGTCGTGTGTGTGTGTGTACGAGTGGTCTTCCTCCTCTGGTCGTGTGTGTGTGTGTTAACGAGTGGTCTTCCTCCTCTGGTCGTGTGTGTGTGTGTTAGCGAGTGGTCTTCCTCCTCTGGTCGTGTGTGTGTGTGTTAACGAGTGGTCTTCCTCCTCTGGTTCGTGTGTGTGGTGTGTTAACGAGTGGTCTTCCTCCTCTGGTCGTGTGTGTGTGTGTTAACGAGTGGTCTTCCTCCTCTGGTCGTGTGTGTGTGTGTTAACGAGTGGTCTTCCTCCTCTGGTCGTGTGTGTGTGTTAACGTGTGGTCTTCCTCCTCTGGTCGTGTGTGTGTGTGTTAACGAGTGGTCTTCCTCCTCTGGTCGTGTGTGTGTGTTTAACGTGTGGTCTTCCTCCTCTGGTCGTTGTGTGTGTGTTAACGTGTGGTCTTCCTCCTCTGGTCGTGTGTGTGTGTTAGCGAGTGGTCTTCTCCTCTGGTTGTGTTGTGTGTTATGTGTCTTCCTCCTCTGGTCGTGTGTTGTGTTAACGAGTGGTCTTCCTCCTCTGGTCGTGTGTGTGTGTGTTAAGTGTGGTCTTCCTCCTCTGGTCGTGTGTGTGTGTGTTTAACTGTGGTCTTCTCCTCTTGGTCGGTGTGTGTGTGTTAACGGTTGGTCTTCCTCCTCTGGTGTGTTGTGTGTGTTGTTAACATGTGGTCTTCCTCCTCTGGTGTGTGTGTGTGTTAACGAGTGGTCTTCCTCCTCTGGTCTGTGTGTGTGTGTGTGTTGTTAACGTAGTGGTTCTTCTCCTCTGGTCGTGTGTGTGTTAGACGATGGTCTTCCTCCTTGGTTGTGTGTCGTGTTGTGTGTGTGTGTTAACGTGTGGTCTTCCTCCTCTGGTCGTGTGTGTTGTGTGTTACGAGTGGTCTTCCTCCTCTGGTCGTGTGTGTGTGTTACGAGTGGTCTTCCTCCTCTGGTCGTGTGTGTGTTGTTAACGTGTGGTCTTCCTCCTCTGGTGTGTGTGTGTTTTAACGTGTGTGGTCTTCTCTCCTCTGGTCGTGTGGTGGGTGTGTGTTAACGAGTGGTCTTCCTCCTCTGGTCGTGTGTGTGTGTGTTAACGAGTGGTCTTCCTCCTCTGGTCGTGTGTGTGTGTGTTAACGAGTGGTCTTCCTCCTCTGGTCGTGTGTGTGTTAACGAGTGGTCTTCCTCCTCTGGTCTGTGTTGTGTGTTAACTTGTGGTCTTCCTCCTCTGGTCGTGTGTGTGTGTTAACGTTGTGGTCTTCCCCTCTGGTCGTGTGTGTGTTAACGTGTGGTCTTCCTCCTCTGGTCGTGTGTGTGTGTTAACGTGTGGTCTTCCTCCTCTAGGTCGTGTGTGTGTTTAACGAGTGGTCTTCCTCCTCTGGTCGTGTGTGTGTGTTAACGGTGGTCTTCCTCCTCTGGTCTGTGTGTGTGTGTGTTAACGAGTGGTCTTCCTCCTCTGGTGTGGTGTGTGTGTGTGTGTTAACGAGTGGTCTTCCTCCTCTGGTGTGTGTGTGTGTTACGAGTGGTCTTCCTCCTCTGACGTTGTGTGTGTGTGTTAACGAGTGGTCTTCCTCCTCTGGTGTTGTGTGTTACGAGTGGTCTTCCTCCTCTGGTCGTGTGTGTGTGTGTTAACGTGGTCTTCCTCCTCTGGTGTGGTGTGTGTGTGTTAACGAGTGGTCTTCCTCCTCTGGTCGTGTGTGTGTGTGTTAACGAGTGGTCTTCCTCCTCTGGTCGTTGTGTGTGTGTGTGTAACGAGTGGTCTTCCTCCTCGGGTTTGTGTGTGTGTTAACGTGTGGTCTTCCTCCTCTAGGTCGTGTTGTGGTGTTAAGCGAGTGGTCTTCCTCCTCTGGTTGTGTGTGTGTTACGTGTGGTCTTCCTCCTCTGGTCGTGTTGTGTGTTGTTAACGGTGGTCTTCCTCCTCTGGATCGTGTGTGTGTTAACGAGTGGTCTTCCCCTCTGGTCGTGTGTGTTGTGTGTTAACGAGTGGTCTTCCTCCTTGGTCTGGTTGTGTGTGTGTTAACGAGTGGTCTTCCTCCTCTGATCGTGTGTGTGTGTGTTAACTTGTGGTCTTCCTCCTCTGGTTGTGTGTGTGTTAACGAGTGGTCTTCCTCCTCTGATCGTGTGTGTGTGTGTTAACGAGTGGTCTTCCTCCTCTGGTTGTGTGTGTGTTAACGAGTGGTCTTCCTCCTCTGATCGTGTGTGTGTGTGTTAACGAGTGGTCTTCCTCCTCTGGTTGTGTGTGTGTTAACTTGTGGTCTTCCACCTCTGGTCGTGTGTGTGTGTGTGTTAACGAGTGGTCTTCCTCCTCTGGTTGTGTGTGTGTTAACGAGTGGTCTTTCTCCTCTGATCGTGTGTGTGTGTGTTAACGAGTGGTCTTCCTCCTCTGATCGTGTGTGTGTTAACTTGTGGTCTTCCACCTCTGGTCGTGTGTGTGTGTGTGTTAACGAGTGGTCTTCCTCCTCTGGTTGTGTGTGTGTTAACGAGTGGTCTTCCTCCTCTGATCGTGTGTGTGTGTGTGTTAACGAATGGTCTTGTCCTTAACGAATCTCGTGGTTTTCCGTGCAGGGGTGGGAACAGCACACCTTGTTTTCTCCTCGCACCTGAAGGTGAAGAGACTCAAAAAAGTGTAATTATCGGTCTGAAAATAAAGGCATAAGAGCAGCAGTAGTGTGTGTAATTAACACGGCAGGTGACGAGCTCGCGGAAACACAGAACTTTTAATTAAAACGCCTGACTTGTTTGGATATTGTCAAGTGTGTCGCTGTAAGATGTGCCACTGTAATGGCTGCCATAATTGAGCAGTGACAGAGACTAATGTTAGCGTGTGTGTGTGCGTGTGCGTGTGTGTGTGTGTGTGTGTGTGTGTGTATGTGTGTGTGTGTGTGTGTGTGTGTGTGTGTAATCTCATCTGTGCCAGAGGGGGAAGTGTGTGTGTTTGTTATTGGAGGTTTCACTGATGTTGTTTTATTTGAATACAGGGTTCAGAACTTACACTCGCTAAGTTTCACGCTACTTTTATCATCAAACGTGAATCTTTTGATGAAACTAGCAGGTTTCTTAAAGGAGTAGTTCACTTTAAAAAAAACTTTTGCTGATAATTTACTCACCCCCATGTCATCCAAGATGTCCACGTCTTTCTTTCTTCAGTCGAAAAGAAATTAAGGTTTTTGATGAAAACATTCTAGGATTTTTCTCCATATAATGGACTTCATTGGGAGCCAAACGGTTCAAGGTCCAAATGAGAGTTTCAGTGCAGCTTCAAAGGGCTTTATAAACGACACCAGACGATGAATAAGGGTCTTATCTAGGACCCTTCGAGTCATGACTCGAAAAAAGATTTGTTAATTTTGATGAACGAGTTCGAACAGGAGAGTCACGAACGCTCATCATAGAACAGAGCAAGGTGAGCATTTGTGCTTATAAAACTTAAACTTTGTTATTTATTTTTTAAATGAGCGATGGTTTGGCTAGATAAGATCCTTATTCATCATCTGGAGTCGTTTAAAGCCCTTTGAAGCTGCACTGAAACTGTCTTTTGGACCTTGAACCGTTTGGCTCCCATTGAAGTCCATTATATGGAGAAAAATCCTGGAATGTTTTCATCAAAAAACTTAATTTCTTTTCGACTGAAGAAAGAAAGACATGGGCATCTTGGATGACATGGGGGTGAGTAAATTATTAGGGGATAGTAAATTAGCTTAGGCTAAAGCATTACACATTTTACGCATCGTCATTTGTTGTCATAGATTTGCCGTATCAGACATTAGAGACTGGGGTATATCTTACCGTTTTATCAAGAAAACAGCCAACTGTGGATCCAGTTTGAGCCCTAGAGCAGACCGGAGATCTATCCATTTGTTGAAAGCCTTCCCGATGCTGACTCTCGTCTCGTCTTATTCCGACGCCTGACTCCAATTTGGCCATTTTGGTCAATAACTAGACAAAAGTTTTATTTTCTTTGTCTTACGTGGAGTTTGCGTTGGGGTTTGGAATGAACTACAAGCCGGTCTCTTTGAATCCATCTTCTACTTTTGTGGAAAGTTGACTAAAGTTTTGTCGCTCGAGTTGTCTTCGCTGATACGGAGAATGGCGGCTAACAATAACAAACCCCCGAGACATCGCCTGGTGAGCGTGAACGCGCATGACGTCACGCCCAGTCTCAGATTCGAGCCCGAATCCCTCTTATTTATTTTACTGTACAGGACTATAGAGGCAATCTCAGTGATCAGAGAAGAGCTCATTCAGCCCATCAGGCAATTGTTTACGCATGTATGGGTTAAAAAACGGGTATTTTTAACATGAAATGTTGCGCAATGCACCTTTAATGCACTTGGACGTCTGTCCTTCTTATTTGAAGTGGGAAAAGTGTCAAACATGCAGAAGAATATGAGAATGCATGCAGTGGGAATACGACGATGGTCTAAATGAGGAGAAAAGTTCATGCTGGTTTCCATGATCCATGTGCATCTGGTCTCGTTTCTCTTCTTTTATGTGGAGGATCACGATTGAGAGCTGTTTATTTATTACTCCAGCTAGAGTTATTATAGTTAAAAAATAATTCAAACTATAAATAAAATCTACATTAGATGCTAAACTAATGCTAAAATAACACTGACTCCAGTTTAAAATGTCATCAATAAGCTCGTATACTGTGATGGACCTGTGGTTTAGCACTGGAATGATATAAGTATTTTCTTAATTTCTCCTTAATTATTTCAAGGTACACTGTGCAACTTTTGGTCAAAAACTGTATGCATTTTGCAGACGAACATTGTTGTGGTTGTGCTTCGCTCAGTGTGGATAATATGGTTATCATAAGACATTCACTACTAGGCTTAAGAAATATAGCAGTTTAGAGTAAAGCATCTCAAGCTGACTAGCTGAAGACGTTACTGGCGGTCACAAAAGATAATGCTTTACAGTGAACTCTGTTACAGAGAGACAGCTTATCTGTTCATAAAACAAAACAAATCCCTCAGTTCTCCATCTCCTAAAGCCAAGCTTATGTTGATTCTTGTTTTATTACAAGCTCATTTGTTTAAAACAGGTGATTCTCTGGAGGTTAGAGATTTAGCGGCTTCATGTCAAAACACACACAACACACACAACACACACACACCACACACACACACACACACACACCACACAACACACACAACCACACACAACACACACACACACACACACACAACACACACAACACACACACACCCCAAAACAACACACACACACACTCAACTAACTTCTGACCTCCCACACCAGACAGCGGCAAATCAGCCGAGCAACTTTACTCTATTTACGTGTGTGATGAGACACACATGGACAGCGACGCATTTACGCAATTTCGCATGAAAACCATCCGACAGTCTAAAATTTCAACACTTAGTGGTCGATGATACATCGCCATGGCCATATTTGGCATTTTGTTTTGGCCGATACGTTTTTCTGATTGGCCGATGTGTTGGAAGAGGGACTTTTATTTTGACGGGCGGCGCTGAGAACGGCAGTGCTGATCGCTCACATTCTCCGTCTTCGTTAGTTGTCGATCTCTGTCAGTCATATCTAATACTTTGTTAGCCAGAACTGCTAAACAAAGAAAGTAAATGTTATGTGAA
>CM070834.1:3579664-3604664 GCA_036326025.1 Chrosomus eos
ATATATGTTTCCATTGGTAACAGCGTCTTCTCTGATTGTGGATTCTCTATGAGGAAAATGAATGTGATGTTTACTGTCAGGAGGCTGGAAGTGTTGCGTTGCAAATCCACTGAATTGCTTTGCTTTTGTCTTTATGCAAAATATAAAGTAAATATAGTTTTTGATTTTAAGGTGAGGCTGTTTTTGTCGTTGTTAGTCTTGAAACGTCGACCTCAGAAATGAGCTGAATTTGGCATCATGAGACGTCACTGAGTCAGAAGTTTCAAGGTTTCACGCCAGATCTGGATGATGGCCATGTTTGATATGATCCACGTTTCTCTCCCCACATATAAAGCGTTAAGCGAAAACGACTCGCCCACACACACACACACACACACACACACACACACACACACACACACACACACACACACACACACACACACACACACACACAAGTACACACACACAATGTTATTTGCACATCTTGTATAGTTGTTGATTTCTCACAAGCTGCATCGTTGTCAGGTGTTTTTAGCGAGGTGTGTCCCGTTGTCACGGGTCAGACTTGTTGGGGTGGTGTGGCGTGCTTGTGTTTGGATTGTGGATATGTGGCTCGGGTGGTGTGGGGATGGTACATATGTTTCGCTCTATGTTTTGGAAGTGTGAATGTCCTCTTGTCTGGGAAGGACTTATGCTGTCAGCATCTGATTTCTGACGTGAATGTGTGAAGATGTGTAGGACGTGTGCTCGGTGATGTGTGTGTGTGTGTGTGTTGTGTGTGTGTGTGTTTTGTTGTGAGGGAAAAACTCTCTCCTCGTAGGCGGACGACACGGACGCTTAAAGAAGTCTTCACCTGAGTCTCGCTGGTCTGGGTTCAGCTGGTTTCGGCCTGTATGTGGCTCTTAATTAGGGCTGCAACAACTACTAAATAAAGTCGATAATATTCGATTATGAAAATCGTTGTCAACGAATGTCATTATCGATAAGTGGGTCTGCTTACGTCACAGGGACCGTTTACATTAATCATTACATTAATCACGGTTGTCAACTTGCCATCAGCAATTATCATTAAAAAACAATGCAAATATTGATATTAGTAAAACTCAATGTGTGGCTTTTGCACTTTTTAAAGTACACTTTTACACATAAATACTCTGATTTGGGGTTTTATTTAGTTGATTTTTTTTTTAAATCCGATTAATCGGAAAAATAATCGTCAGATTAATCGATTATCAAAATAATCATTAGTTGCAGCCCTACTCTTAATGTGTGAGAAATTGAGTTTTTTTAATAACACTTTGAAATAGTTTCATTAGTTAACATGAACTGATATATCTACTGGATGTATTAATTTTAGTTCATGTTCATTTACTAATACATTATTAAACTCACTAGTTAATGCATTAACATGAACAAACAATGAACAATTGTATTTTTTCATTAAGGCGTATATATACAGTGTAATATATAGTGTGTATTGTTAGTTCATGTTAACTAATGCATTAACTAATGTTAAAGTTCTCTTGCAGTCATTCATTTAATCCCTTAAATCTCATTTTTTATCACCAAAATTACATTTAAATCTTTTTCCTTGAAAAATGGCTTAAAATATCTTGACTGTAACTTGACACCCTTGCCTCCTTTAGTATGCGTGGTTCTATGAATATGCAAATGAGCCCCGCCTCCACTCACTCACTCACTCAGAGATCCACTGGTTGACGATCACACGTTGATCTGATTGGTTACTGTAGTTTGTGACGTCAGAAACACCAGCGATTTCAGTGTTTTTGAGACTGTCTTTGTTTCACTGCAGTTTTAAGCAGAAAATACTCATAATGCTGTTGACTGATGATTTACACATGATTGTCTTAAGCATATTAAAAACACCATATAGACACATAAACAACATTAAAAGCTGGATTTTCACCGCAGGCGGATAATGTTTCAAAAAGTTTTTTACACTTCCTAAAAAGTAGCATTTTTGGACATATAAGATTTCCAACCGACAACGACGAAATACTATTAATGAGTTAATTGAAACTAAACTACATACACAAATCAACAGATTTCCTCCAAATGTTGTCGTAACTAGTCAAACACAGTTGTCTGAACAAAAAAAACGATTTAGCTTTAAATACAATTGTGCATGAAAGATATAATGCGTTTACTGTTTGGATAATTGTCTCGCTATTTTTTGCAAAACCTTTCTTGTTGTTTCATCATTAATATTAATTATTTGTTGTGATGTGATGTTAAGATCTTTATACATTTGTTGCAACGTTCAACCTTCAAATCTATCAGCCCACCTTTATTTCCAGGCATGTGGGATTAAACGTTTGATTGAATCTGCAGATATTGGATTAGTGTCCGTTTTAAATGTCTTTCATGTTTAGTCTGTGATGTGCAGTGAACATTCAGTTCGATTCATGTCTACATTTAGCCGTGACTATCAGCTGATAGTTTCATCATTTCTCAGATCAGGAGACTTTTATTCACTTCTCAGTTGCGCTTCATTGAAATGGGGGACTATCCCTTTAAGACTTAAATTGATTAAACTTGCATACAGTGTGCTGGGTCAAACATGAGAAATTCTTGAGATAATATTGAGACTTTCCATTGCAGACCTTTGGTGTTTTGGCAAAATGTTGAGATTTATTCTTTTCCAGTAGTTAATCTGGAGTTTTCATTGAGATCCATATTGAGACGAATCGATATCGAATCAAAATCATAAACCGAAATTGAATCAAGAGCTTGTGAATCATGATAAATGCTGATTTTAATGAGGTTGTGTGAGAAAAGATCTTTGTGATTCAGACGGGATTAAAAACACTAAATTAATCCGTGAAATGCAAATTAATCTGTTGAAACAAATCAATATTGAATCGAATCAAGAGCTTGTGAATCGAAATAAATACTGATTTTTACTGAGGTTTTGTGAAAAAACTGAAGTTTTTGATTTAGACTGGGTTAAAAAAACATTAAGTGAATCTGTGAAATGAAATGAATCAAATCTGAATCAAATCAGGAGCTTGTGAATCATGATAAATGTTGATTATTAGCAGCATACTTGAGTTGTTTAAGGTTTTGTGAGAGAACAGACGGTTTTGATTTGATTAAAAAACACTATCTGAATCTGTGAAATGAAAGTTAATTTTTGGAAATGAATCGAATCTGAATGAAATCAGGAGCTAGTGAATCAAGAGTGTTTTTGTCCTGATGATGCTGTGGACCGCGAGAGTGTGTGTGTGTGTGTGTGTGTGTGTGTGTGTGTGTGTGTGTGTGTGTGTGTGTGTGTGTGTGTGTGTCAGAGAGAGAGAGAAACAGAGGCAGATTTCTCTAAAGAACGGTTATAAATGAATAAATGAAGTAGACGTGCGTCCACTCGCCGAACTCCATTATATTTTCAGGATTAAATCGGTATTATGTTGAAATATTCAGAGGTTGGCTGAAGGTTGATAATGCGTTTAGACAGACATTAAGCCATAATCGGTTTCTAATAGAGTTACTCTGAGTCATCTGATACGATTAACTCAGAGAGAGAGAGACGTGTGTGTGTGTGTGTGTGTGTGTGTGTGTGTGTTAGCTTCCATTGTGAAGGTCTGGATCTATCACTTTTTTCTTTTCATGGTTTTCCCACAATGCCACTCTGTGTGTGTGTTTTAGCGCAGTGTGTGGAAGTGAATGAGATGATTGTGTGTGTGTGTGTGTGTGTGTGTGTGTGTGTGTGTGTGTGTGTGTGTGTTTGTGTGTGTGTCCCATGGTGAAAGAGTGTGCCGTCACCCACGCTGATCGCTAACTTGTTAGCGCTTTCTCACTCTGACTCCTCTAAACCAAGAATAGGGTGACAGCGAGGTGTCAATCCCAGAGCCATCGCCATGGCGATGCCGACTCCGTCTCCATGGATCTGGGTAACGGGGTGAATCCCGGTGTGTGTGTGTGTGTGTGTGTGTTGGGTTCATGTGGACTTCAGAACAGCACACACATATTGAGGACAAATCATTTCCCTGTAAAAGTACAACCCTGTAATATAAGCCATATTTTCACTTAAAGAATTAGTTCACTTCAGAATTAAAATATCCTGATAATTGACTAGGTTTTTGAGGAAAACATTCCAGGATTTTCTCCATATAGTGACTTGGGTTGAAGGTTCAAATGTCAATAAGAGTCTTATCTAGACAAACATCGGCCATTTTATAACAAAATAAACATTTATATACTTTTTAATCACTAATGCTTAAAAATTATGCATGCAAAAAACGTAAGAAAAAAAGATAAATTAAGTAAATATTACTTGGGTTTTTTTCAGTACTATTTTGAGATATTAAGTAGTGATGAGATCATTTGACTCTCCCGTTCATCTAAATGAATCTTTATTTCGTTCATGTGAGTGGCTTTAAATGTAAAACTGAACATATCCACCCATACGCAATCTTGATCATATTCTAAATCAATAAATCATTATAATACAGCCAATTATAATTCACGGGGAACATAAATATTCACTTTACTTTTTAGTTCATTTGTCACGTGACAATAAATGAATAAATATATACTATGAATATGAATGACAAAAAGACAAAAATACTGCTTACAAAAAAAGGTACACTTGAAAAAACACTGGGTTAAAAACAACCGGGTAAAGAACACGTTGAACAAAATGTTGGGTTAATTTTACCCTGCAAAATGGGTTGTTTGTTTAACCCAGCACACTGGGTTGATTCATTTTTACTATAATACTAGCTTATTTTTTTACTCCACACATGAAGCATTAATGATTATGGATTAACTTCAATCCTCTAAACTTTAAATAGGCTAAAATAATAAATACTCCACACAACCACTGGTTTGCATGATCATAAATTAATTTTCGGTCATATTTTACAGTATAGCAAATTTTGTGACTCCATAACTTGTCCATAATCAGTTAGCGTACAGTTCTGAGAACAGATTTTGGTCCATTCTAATGGATTTGAAAGTGCTTTACACATAAAAGTTTTTTAACATCTTAAGAATTTATATTCTGTTTCTTTTTAAATAAAATCACACAATAGGGGTTATGCGCAACATTCTTCCGGGTTCTACAAAACGGGTATAACTACTTCCGGCCGTCAGCTGCTGAGGTAAACACATAGGGTAAACAGTGTAGTAGTGTTGGGCAAAATGCTCAATTTTCATATCCTATCGTCAGCCTGTGAGATCGGCGATACACAATATTATTGTGAGGGGGGCGGGGCTTGCTTATTTACTCATTAATTTGCTTTTTTTATTACTTCGTTTTATATATGATAATCTTTTTCTATTTTACAGTGTAGTAATGGCGACCTTTTATAGCCGGTGTTTACAGGAGCTACCCTTACTGTCAATCTCAGATGTACACCGTATTGCCAAACGGACGTCCAGAGCCCAGAGTAGCCTTCGGGTGGTCCCGTTTCTGTTATTTCAGCATTCGTGACATTTTAATTAAAACAAATTCACAACATTTTGATCAGAAATAAGAATTTTATTACAATAAGCGAAAATTAACACAAAATGAACAGTTACCTCAGAGATCACCTAAAAGATACCGCTGCACATAGACATAATATGCCGCTGCAGATGTGTACAGAAGTGAAAACCGGAAATGCTTAGACCCGTTTTCCGGTTCGAACGCTGGGCGTTCGGCATAACCCCTATTGTATGCAATAGACACACATCTCGCCCTGATACTGTTATATAACATTACACGATATACAATCAAATGTACACAAACCTCTGCTTTACCGAAGACCATGCTCCAATTTGACCGAGCTGCACTGCTCTCTCCTGAAGAGCTATAACCCAATGACCCAAACACTGGGTTGTTACGTCTGACCCAGGATCTGGGTAACACAAAAACTACCCAAACACTGGAAAAAATAACCCCAAAAATTGACCCTCAAGACTACACCCAGGACTTCGATAGAAAAAAATAACCCATGATTTTCTAGAGTGTATTTATTGTGTAGTTGTGTAGATAGTGTTAAATATGATAATGGCTGGTGATTCAGATCAAGCAGAGTAAATGTGAACGCAGTGTGTTCTGACATCACGTCTGTGTGCGCGCGAGTGAACGCCTGACACACACTCTAAACCCGTGCGAGCGAGTGAGCGCCTGACACACACTCTAAACGCGTGGCGAGCGAGTGAACGCCTGACACACACTCTAAACGCGTGGAGCGAGGGTGAACGCCTGACACACTCTAAACCCGTGCGAGCGATGTGAACGCCTGACACACACTCTAAACGCGTGCGAGCGATGTGAACGCCTGACACACACTCTAAACGCGTGGAGCGATGTGAACGCCTGACACACACTCTAAACGCGTGCGAGCGATGGTGAACGCCTGACACACACTCTAAACGCGTGGAGCGAGTGAACGCCTGACACACTCTAAACCCGGTGCGAGCGAGTGAACGCCTGACACACACACTCTAAACGCGTTGCGAGCGAGTGTGAACGCCTGACACACACTCTAAACGCGTGAAGTGAGTGAACGCCTGACACACTCTAAACGTGTGCGAGCGATGTGAACGCCTGACACACACACTCTAAACGCGTGCGTGCGATCAGGTGAACGCCTGACACACACTCTAAACCCGTGCGAGCGAGATGTGAACGCCTGACACACACTCTAAACCCGTGCGAGCGAGGTGAG
Organism: Chrosomus eos; assembly: GCA_036326025.1. Classification (NCBI taxonomy): domain Eukaryota; kingdom Metazoa; phylum Chordata; class Actinopteri; order Cypriniformes; family Leuciscidae; genus Chrosomus; species Chrosomus eos. The sequence goes on from CM070834.1 coordinate 3,586,321, forward strand.
CGCCTGACACACACTCTAAACCCATGCGAGCGATGTGAGCGCCTGACACACACTCTAAACCCGTGCGAGCGATGTGAACGCCTGACACACACTCTAAACCCGTGCGGAGCGAGTGTGAACGCCTGACACTCACTCTAAACCCGTGCGAGCGAATCGGTGAACGCCTGACACACACTCTAAACCCGTGCGAGCGAGTGAACGCCTGACACACACACTCTAAACGCGTCGATGCGAGCGAGTGAACGCCTGACACACACTCTAAACCCGTGCGAGCGAGTGAACGCCTGACACTCACTCTAAACCCGTGCGAGCGAGTGTGTGAGCGCCTGACACACACTCTAAACCCGTGCGAGCGAGTGAACGCCTGACACACACTCTAAACGCGTGCGAGCGAGGTGAGCGCCTGACACACACTCTAAACCCGTGCGAGCGAGTGAACCCCTGACACACTCTAAACCCGTGCGAGCGAGTGAGCGCCTGACACACACTCTAAACGCGTGCGAGCGAGTGAACGCCTGACACACACTCTAAACGTGTGGCGAGCGAGTGAACGCCTGACACACACTCTAAACGCGTGGAGTGAGTGAACGCCTGACACACTCTAAACGCGTGGCGAGCGATGGTGAACGCCTGACACACACACTCTAAACCCGTGCGAGCGAGTGAGCGCCTGACACACACTCTAAACGCGTGCGAGCGAGGTGAACGCCTGACACACACTCTAAACCCGTGCGAGCGAAGTGAACGCCTGACACACACTCTAAACCCGTGCGAGCGATGTGAGCGCCTGACACACACTCTAAACCCGTGCGAGCGAGTGAACGCCTGACACACACTCTAAACCCGTGCGAGCGAGTGTGAACGCCTGACACACACTCTAAACGCGTGCGAGCGAGTGAACGCCTGACACACTCTAAACGCGTGCGAGCGATGTGAACGCCTGACACACACACTCTAAACCCGTGCGAGCGATGTGAACGCCTGACACACACTCTAAACCCGTGCGAGCGAGAGTGAGCGCCTGACACACATTCTAAATGCGTGCGAGCGAGTGAGCGCCTGACACACACTCTAAACCCGTGCGAGCGAGGTGTGAACGCCTGACACACACACTCTAAACCCGTGCGAGCGATGTGAACGCCTGACACACACTCTAAACGCGTGCGAGCGAGTGTGAGCGCCTGACACACACTCTAAACCCGTGCGAACGAGTGTGAACGCCTGACACACACTCTAAACCCGTGCGAGCGAGTGAGCGCCTGACACACACTCTAAACGCGTGCGAGCGAGTGATGACGCCTGACACACACTCTAAACGCGTTGCGAGCGATGCGGTGAACGCCTGACACACACTCTAAACGCGTGGAGTGAGTGAACGCCTGACACACTCTAAACGCGTGCGAGCGATGGTGAACGCCTGACACACACACTCTAAACCCGTGCGAGCGAGTGAGCGCCTGACACACACTCTAAACGCGTGCGAGCGAGTGAACGCCTGACACACACTCTAAACGTGTGCGAGCGAGTGAACGCCTGACACACACTCTAACGCGTGGAGTGAGTGAACGCCTGACACACACTCTAAACCCGTGCGAGCGAGGTGAACGCCTGACACACACACTCTAAACGCGTGCGAGCGAGTGTGAACGCCTGACACACACACTCTAAACCCGTGCGAGCGATGTGAGCGCCTGACACACACTCTAAACGCGTGCGAGCGATGTGAACGCCTGACACACACTCTAAACCCGTGCGAGCGATGTGAACGCCTGACACACACTCTAAACCCGTGCGAGCGATGTGAACGCCTGACACACACTCTAAACCCGTGCGAGCGAGGTGAGCGCCTATGGGGGGGGCGGCGCACTTTTGACTTGAGCTCCGCGGCTGAAGCTCCGTGAACGGTGACGGACTTTGGACTTGAGCTCCGCGAACGGCGACGGACTTTGGACTTGAGCTCCGCGGCTGAAGCTCCGTGAACGGTGACGGACTTTGGACTTGAGCTCCGCGAACGGCGACGGACTTTGGACTTGAGCTCCGCGAACGGCGACGGACTTTGGACTTGAGCTCCGCGAACCGCGACGGACTTTGGACTTGAGCTCCGCGAACTGCGACGGACTTTGGACTTGAGCTCCGCGAACGGCGACGGACTTTGGACATGAGCTCCGCGAACGGTGACGGACTTTGGACTTGAGCTCCGCGAACGGTGACGGACTTTGGACTTGAGCTCCGCGAACGGCAACGGACTTTGGACTTGAGCTTGGACTTGAGCTGCCGAGTAGCCTCGGGCCCTGGGTACTCGGTACCCTTTATCCCCCGGTACCACACCCCTGCATGGCATCCTTTGGGGTCAATATGAGACGCAGAACCCAAGGCGTCATTCAGGTGACGCTCGTCTAAATCCAAAGCACATAGCATCCTTTAGCGTATGAGAAGCAGATCCCAAGGCGTCATAACTGTAACCCTGCTCCAGACCTAAACCTGCTACGTGTTATATTGACGCTAAAGGATGCCATGTGCGTAAGATTTCGACGAAATGTCATATTGCGTCACCTATATGACGCTAAAGGATGAGAATGCGTTGGATAAACTCATCTTTCAGGCATTTGACCGACCGGTTTGACTCTTCAGCGTGAGAAATCGGGGGTGTGGCGTGTCCGCGTGTGAAACCATTCAAATGCGGGTGTCTCACGGCCAATGCGTGAGAGTTGGCAGCTATGCACTCTAAACGAGTGAACGCCTGACACACTCTAAACGGCGGCTCATTTCAGTGTTTCACTGTCACTCAGAGCTGAGAGCTGAGCTTTAAATAATTTGTTGAGGTAAACATTAGTTTCATCTCCTGTCAGCCTCACGACTCGAGCGGCTTCACTTCTGCTTTCTGAGACCCTGATGATGGGCTGGCGTTTGCTCTCGTGATCTGAAGTGTGTGTGTGTGTGTGTGTGTGTGTGTGTGTGTGTGTGTGTGTGTGTGTGTGTGTGTGGTTTTGAGTGTGTGTGTGTGAGACTGAGAAAGGAGCCAGTCAACTGACCGCGCAGGAACTGTATTATTTACTCGTCAAAGCCAGCTTTAACGTTAAAGATTGAAGTTCTTGCATGTGAGATGTTTAGTCCTGTCAGGTCGACTCGTCTGGAGTTTACTTCTGGGTTAATTACCAAAAATTAGGAATTAAAATTTACTTAAACTTTTTGAAAATAAAGCCAGCGGTTTTTCCCCCTCGTTGTCATTGTGACAATAATTTCATGATGAATTTTTTAATGTTCCATTACAATAATGAGAATCTTAATCTCAATAATGTCACAGTGCAATACATAAATAAATATCAAATACTAATAAAGGTGTTTTTTTTTGCAGTCTCATTGTGATTAATATATAAAAAAAAATTACAAGGTTTAATAAAAAAAAAAAGAATTCATTAATTTCATCACAGGGGTTTTAGTGTGATTGACAAAAATAATGTCACTATATATATATATATATATTTTTTTTTTTGCAAAGTCATTTTTACATTATTTTGAATATATATATGTGTGTGTGTGTGTGTGTGAGCGAGTGAGTGAGTGAGTGAGTGAGCGAGCGAGTGAGCGAGTGAGTGAGTGAGTGAGTGAGTGAGTGAGTGAGTGAGTGAGTGAGTGAGCGAGTGAGGATGCGAGTGAGTGAGTGAGTGAGTGAGCGAGTGCGAGTGAGCGAGTGAGTGAGTGAGTGAGTGAGCGAGTGAGTGAGGAGTGAGTGAGTGAGTGAGTGAGTGAGTGAGTGAGTGAGTGAGTGGTGAGTGAGTGAGGAGTGTGTGAGTGAGAGAGAGTGTGAGTGAGTGAGTGAGTGAGTGAGTGAGTGAGTGAGTGAGTGAGTGAGGAGTGAGTGAGTGAGTGAGTGAGTGAGTGAGTGAGTGAGTGATGAGTGAGTGAGTGAGTGAGTGAGTGAGTTGATTTGGTTTGATTGTTGGACTTCCTTTGATTTGGAGGTGAAATATGAGTTATGAGTTATGTGAATTATGAGTTATGTGAAATATGAGTTGCATATTGTCCTGAGATTGAGTCATTGATGTGTATGAAGTGTTTGTGGTAATCCTGCATTCCCAGTAAATCCAGCATGTGTGTTTATGACGGCTGATCTCCTCTAACAGGAATGATGCTCTTTCCCTGTCAGAACCGTTGTGAAATATGAGTTATGTGAAATATGAATGGGCTTTGAAGTGATGACCCGAGTGAATCTGTGATTATTATTTCAGTACTGAGCTCATAGGTATTATATTCATATCTTTTCCATGACCATGAGCTTGTTCATCCGTCAGTTTTCTATGTGAATATATAGTAAAGTGTAATTTATTCATGTGATCAAAGCTGAATTTATCATCATTACTCCAGTCTTCAGTGTCACATGATCCTTCACAAATCACTATAATATGATGATTTGATGCTCATTTCTGATTATTATCAAATATCAATGTTGAAAACAGCTTTGTAGGTTTGTGGAAAACGTGATACATAAGTATTATAATTTTGCAGTTGTACTGTAAAATAAAAATATATTATTATTTTTTGCACTTTTTATTTTGAAGTAAAACATTACAATAGTAATATTTCTAATTTTGTGTAATTGATAATTTTTACTATTATTAATAATGTTTAATAATAATAATTCTACTTATTTTATAGTCATATTTGCAATATTATTATTTTTAGTCATATTGGTTTTATAACAACAACATTTTTGGCCAAATTCTGCAGACCTACAAAAAGCACAGCAAACCTGGACCGTCTGTTTATATATTTATTTTTAATAAGGATTTTTCTGGATTCTTTGATGAATAGAAGATTTTGAGTGGCTCCTGGTTTAGTGAACGTCACGTGGATCAGAGTGTGTGTGTGTGTGTGTGTGTGTGTGTGTGTGTGTGTGTCCGCTCCGTTCATTTATTGTTTGATATCAGATATGATTGATTTATGAAACATGGCCTGTGATACGGAGGATCATTAAAGCTTTTGCAGTGAAAGTCGTCGTCTTCTTCGTGTGTGTAACTGCCATCAGGAAGCCAAACCACCAACGACAGGCAATAAAAGAGTGTGTGTGTGTGTGTGTGTGTGTGTGTGTGTGTGTGTGTGTGTGTGTGTGACGCAGGTGCAGGTCTGCTTATTCCTGCGCAGATCTTTTCCATCGCTGTGTGTGTGTGTGTGTGTGTGTTCCTGCTGGTTCTGGTGCAGCTGTGTGTGTGTGTTTTGTGTGTGTGTGTGGTGTGTGTGTGTGTGTGTGTGTGTGTGTGTGTGTGTGTGTGTGTGTGCGTGTGTGTGTGCGTGTGTGTGTGTGTGTGTGTGTGTGTGTGTGTGTGTGTGTGTGTGTGTGTGTGTGCGTGCGTGTGTGTGTGTGTGTGTGTGTGGTTTCTCCTCGCAGGAAACTTCTTCTGCTTTAATGTAATGTTGCAGAAACACGGCGAGTAACGGCTTCTGATGGCTCGATCTGTCCCGTCTCGTGATCATCTGGATCTTCTCTGTGGCCTCAGCATGTGGAGAACGAGTGAGCTTAAATCAAGAAGAGAAGAACAGAAGAGGGGAACTTGCATTCAAGGCAGAATCTGTCAAATGAATCTCTTTTAAAAATCAGATGTCATAATTTGGGACTTGAATGCGATGTCAAGCTTTTTTTTTAAGGCATGAACACAAAATCCATCCCAGACAGACTCGTGGTGTTTGTTATAGTATGCGGGGCGGCACGAATAATCCAAATAAAACCGTGATATGGTTTAGTGTGATTTAGTGATCGCAATAATTTAATGATCAAATCCCATCAAAATACACATTTGAAAAAGAAGGATTTAAAACAGCCTTGAATATAAGTTGTACTGCAAAATAAAATTATTAATATTATATGATTTTTCAGTATACTATTTCTTATTTTTGTCATATATTTTTAATGAAAAATAAAAAATTAATAGCCATAAATATAAGTATTTTAATTTTACAGTTGTTTTAGAAATTTGTATTATTATATTTTTATATGTTTTTATTTATTTTGAGGTTTAGTATTACATTAATAATATTTCTTATTTTGTACAATATTTTATTTAAAATTATTAATAATATTTAATGAAATATATTATTAGTAATATTTAGAAAATTAAGAAAAAAACATTCTGTAAAAGGAAATTATTATTGTTATGCATTTTTATTTTGAAGTAAAACATTATATTAGTTAAATTTCAAATTTTGTGTAGGCTAAGTTATATATTTTTATTATTATTAATGTTTAATAATATATAGTATATTATTAATAATATTTTGTATTAATAATAATCATTTTATTTATGTATTTATTCAATAGCAATATTGCCATTATTATTATTATATTTGGTATTATTATTTTGTAGACATATTGGTTTATAACCACAACATTTTTGGCCAAATTCTACAGACTTAATTTATAATTAAATTTAATTTTAAAAATCATATCATATTTTGATAAAATAATAAATCGCATATCACATAATATGTAATCAAAGTCACAATTTTTATCAGAAAAATCAGATTTTGTTTCACAAATCCTGCAGCTCTACTAGTGTCATGAATCTAAAACACAAGAGTGATGTGAAAGTGCCACACGTGTGTGTGTGTGTGTGTGTGTGTGTGTGTGTGTGTGTGTGTGTGGTAAAGAGGTCAAAGGTCATGTGTAGGGGTTAGATGTGAACAGACCCTCTCTGTGCTGTCGATCTCAGGAAATGATGTCGTTCCCTGGAGTGTGGCACAGGACCGGATCTCCGTCTTCCTCTCATCTCTTTATTACCTCTTCATATTTCCTGTCAAACTTCTCTAGCATTATCATTATTAGAACAAACTGCTGACCTTCAGAACCAGAGCGTTTACAGTTTTCAAGGAATATTTCTAATGGTTCACTGCAAAACATAAACTCGTTCCACTTCGACTTTAGTTTATTTTGCTGAATCCATCGCTCATATTTGAGTTTAAACTCACTTCATTTTTCTGTTGTGCTGCAGCTTTACTGTGAGTGTGTGTGTGTGTGTGTGTGTGTGTGTGTGTGTGTGTGTGTGGTGTGTGTGTGTGTGTGTGTGTGTGTGTGTGTGTGTGTGTGTGTGTGTGTGTGTGTGTGTGTGTGTGCAGATGTGTGTGTCCTTGTCTCGTCTCTCGGTTCCTGCTGGTTTGTGTCTCTCTCCAGATGTGATCCGTCTTGTGTTGGGGGAGGTGCGTTCGGGAATGCTGGAATCCGTGTTTAGTGCAGGAAATGCTGGGAATAATGGCACATTCCCAGAGAGAGAGAGAGAGACACCTGCTAATATCCGTTAGGATCTCTTTAAATCCACACACACCTGAACGAGAAGCTCTGAAGCACGCGTGTGTGTGTGTGTGTGTGTGTGTGTGTGTGTGTGTGTGTGTGTGTGTGTGTGTGTGTGTGTGTGTGTGTGTGTGTGTGTGTGGTGTGTGTGTGTGTGTGTCGCAGTAACACACTCTCTGGCAGGCTTGAGGAGGATCTACTGATCACATGAAGAAGAATTAACGACTTCTTATTTATGTTTCATTTAAAGCATCAGCTTTATCTCAGGCTATACGTCCATCCATTCATATATACATACACACATACATACATTATCTATCTTTCCATACATACATACATTCATCCATCCATCATGTGTGTGATTATATGTGTCTCAGTGTGTGTGTGTGTTATATGTGTATACAGTATGTGTGTGTGTGTGTGTGTGTGTGTGTGTGTGTGTGTGTGTGTGTGTGTGTGTGTGTGTGTGTGTTGTGTGTGTGTGTGTGTGTGTGTGACAGCTCTGTTATTAAGCTCATGAAGTCAGTGCTGGTCCTGGGTCAGAGCAGGGGTTCATGGGTCGTCTGATAGACTGACAGGTGCGAGTCCAGCTGACAGCAGAGGTCTGTGTTAATGACCCAGTGTGTGTGTGTGTGTGTGTGTGTCCTGGTAAACTCTACAATACATTATGGGGACAAAATGTCCCCACAAAGATAGCAATATTCGAAACCCTTGTTCTTGTGGGACATTTTTTGGTCCCCATGAGGAAGAGGGGTTTATATTATCATACTCAGTGATGTTTTTTTGAAAATGTATAAATGCAGAAAGTTTTCTGTGATGGGCAGGTTTAGGGGAGAGAATATACAGTTTGTATAATGATTTATATAGTGTGTTTTAATGCAATAACAGAGACTAAAATAAAATAACATGTAAATATTATTTAAAGATTCTCTATCTCGGTCTACAGTGAAATATACAGTGAACACTAGCTAATATGTGTAAATGTTTTATTCTCTCATCTGGCCTCTTTTCCTCTTGTTTTCTGTCTCTTCTGCTTTGAGTTGAAGGCCAGTGAGAGCGACAGATGAAAGGAAAGAGAGAGAGAGAGAGAGAGAGAGAGAGAGAGAGGAGAGAGAGAGGAGAGAGAGAGGAGAGAAGAGAGAGAGAGAGAGAGAGAGAGAGAGAGAGAGGAGAGAGAGAAGAGAGCAGAGAGAGAGAGAGAGAGAGAGAGAGAGAGAGAGAGAGAGAGAGAGGAGAGGAGAGAGAGAGAGAGAGAGAGGAGAGAGAGAGAGGAGAGAGAGAGAGAGAGAGAGGCTCTGTTTGAGTCTCACAGCACACGTAACACTATTAATATGAGTCTGTTTTGTGTCAGGAGCTTTAATTTCATCTGTGAAAGACACACACACACTCATCTGTCACTGTAACTTCATTAGATGCTGACGAGGGGCCGGACGCGCGCGCACACACACACACACACACACACACACACACACACACACACACACACACACACACACACACACACACACACACACACACACACACACACACACACACACACACACACACACACACACACACAGCACACACACACGCAGACACAAAGACAGACACTCTCACACACACACTCACACAGACCTCACTCACACACTCACTCTCTCTCACTCTCTCTCTCTCTCTCTCTCTCTCTCTCTCCTTCTCTCTCTCTCTCTCTCTCTCTCTCCACACACACACACACACACACACACACACACACACACACACACACACACACACTCACACATACACACAGACACACACACTCACACACTTCAAACAATATTTTAGCTTCAAGTAAATATTCCTAATAAAACAATATTCCCCCATGAGGCCGCTGTTACTCTTTATTTGAGTTGTACTACAGTGTCAGTGTTCATGTCTCACTGTTTAGTTGTAGACTAGTTTGTTAGAGTATTTATTTTACAGCTGATTAGTTCAGTTCGGTTTGGTTCTGTCTTTAATAATAAACTGCTGCATTTCCTTTAAATAAATCCTGGTGAACGCTGGTTCTGAGAGGTTCTGTGCTTTCATTGTGAACTAAACCAGCTAAGCTAAGCTATGCTAAGCTAGGTTATCTGTCATGCTAATGAGGCACATTAAACTCAAACTGCCTCAAAGGCATGTTATTGCTCAGAGGTTTCTCTTTGAGTTCTCAGTTACGTTTTTACTGTAGTATCAACTTAATCTCTGACGTTTCCCTTAAACTGCCCTATAATGCTATTTTAAAAGCTTCTAGTTTAGTTCTGGAGTCTCTACAACAGCTTTACACACACATCTAAGATGAAAACACAGTTTAATCTCCTCATAATATCCACTGCAGCATCAGCTCTTTTCTCACAGTGTCTGAAACGCTTCAGTCTCTCTAAACCCCGCCTCTCTGAGAGCCGCTCTGCTCTGATTGGTCAGAAACTAAACGCTCATTATCATATCTGAATCTCAGCTCTTGATCACAGTGATACGAACAGTAACGATGTCGTGGGTTTTACCGTATCAATCTCATCAAAGTGGATTTGCTTTGTCAGCAGAAAACAGCTTCTCGACATGAACAACACGAACTCTTCCAGTCTCAGATACACTAGTGTTAGAGGGCGGAGCTAAGAGACGCTGTTCAGCCAATGAAAACCACAGACTGGCATTATGCAGATTACTTACAAACACAGGGACTGGGAATACTGGCGACTCGTTAGCAGCTCAGATCATTACTGAATGTTTGAGTTCATATTGAGATGTTTGACTCTTCTGGAGATCTCTACACGGATGATAATCTGGTGTGTGAGACACACGTGAGATTACTGGAGTGTGTTTCTTCGAGGAAGCCCGAGACTTTGGCGAGAGTCTGCATTTGGTTTCTTTGCTATCTAGGAGAAACATTTGAGATATTAATGAGATTTAATGTGTGGTTTTATCTTTCCTCTGGGTGGGAATATTGTGGTTTAACCTCACGCTAATGTGCCCACGACACACACACACACACGACACACACACACACACACACACACACACACACACACACACACACACACACACACACACGACACACACACACACACACACACACACACACACACACACACACACACACACACACACACACACACACACACACACACACACACACACAGATCTTTTCATATTTCTCTTTTCCATCACTTCTCCCCCAATCCATCCGTCTGCACTAAGGAGATGCGATTTCTCTCTCTCTATATGTGTGTGTGTGTGTGTGTGTGTGTGTGTGTGTGTGTGTGTGTGTGTTATATGGTTCTATTGGTCTGTTCTGGCCTAAGGCAGTGAGACCCCAGATGCAAGGAGAGGTTTGAGAGGTGAAAGGGTGTGTGTGTGTGTGTGTGTGTGTGTGTGTGTGTGTGTGTGTGTGTGTGTGTGTGTGTGTGTGTGTGTGTGTGTGTGTGTGTTGTGTGTGTGTGTGTGGTCTGTATGGGAATGTGTGGGCAGTAGCTGATAAGGAGAGAGATTCAGAGTAATAAATTACAGAGAGAGTTACAGAAAGTCTGATAAATAATGGATGTGTGTGTGTGTGTGTGTGTGTGTGTGTGTGTGTGTGTGTGTGTGTGTGTGTGTGTGTGTGTGAGAGAGAGAGAGAGAGAGGAGAGAGAGAGAGAGAGAGAGAGAGAGAGAGAGAGAGAGAGAGAGAAATAAATTCATTATGTCTCACCTGAACTGGCTTTTAGAGAGAAGACCCTTCTGGAGGTGTGTGTGTGTGTGTGTGTGTGTGTGTGTGTGTGTGTGTGTGTGTGTGTGTGTGTGTGTGTGTGTGTGTGTGTGTGTGTGTGTGTGTGTGTGTGTGTGTGTGTGTGTGTGTGTGTGTGTGACCTCATATCCAGTGACTATGACATGAAATTATGAGGAAATTGTAATTTTCATGACAATTAAACACAAATTCTCAATGAAATTGGATATTTATTTCAATCAATTATTTCTTTAATGTGTGCTAATAAAATTGATTTGAGTTACTCCTTTAGTTTTATGTGTGTTGTGTGTGTGTATATATGTGTGTGTGTGTGTGTGTGTGTGTGTGTGTGTGTGTGTATATATGTGTGTGTGTGTGTGTGTGTGTGTGTGTCTGTTTGAGCGAATTACCCCTTCAATGTATTCTGTTTTTTAAAATGACTAAATAATAATAGGAATAAGAAAAGCAAACCTGAGTAAAACTTCTGTATCAATAACAGTGATTTAGATGTTTTAAATGGCCATGAATGTAATAAATCTTAATGGTTCCTAAAATAAGCTTTATTTCTTTAAGCTGAAATGTGTCCTGGACGCTCGGCATGAGATCCGCAGTGGGATAGTTGGGGATTATTACGAACCTCTCCTTTTCAACCTGTGTGTGTGTGAGTGTGAGTGTGAAGAGTGTGTGCTCTCGACGACAGATCTGCTGTGTGTGTGTATCTGTGTCACGTACACTCCGTTATCAGCTGTTGACTTCACCACAAACCAGCGTCTTGACAAAGAGTGCGGCGGCGCTTTGAAGAGAAGTTTCTCCAGACGGGAAGTGTGTTTTGATTGAGCGCTCATTGTGAGCGGGAAAGAGGTTTTCCGGGAGTTTCTCGGTGGGCGATTCAATAAAGCGAGGGAAAAAAGAGCCAGAAACAATGTAAAGACTGGCGACGTTAATTACGGCCTTTATGAAGTGCACATTGTTGCATTGTTTCCCAAAGCGTCATTAGGATTAGACCTGCAAACGGCTCTGCTGGATGTAAACATCACGCTTATGTCACACACCACCTTCATTACAGCGGGATTGTGGGAAATATGTCTGAATGCCTGCTCTTATTTAATTAGGACACTCGTTTTTCAGTTCAATGCAGATCTGAACAGGATTTATGAATGTATAGATGACTAAAATCAGTTGTTTTCTGTTTTTCTCTGTAGATTTGGAAGAGAGAGCGAGTTCGTCTTGGGGAAATGGAGTTCGTCCCACTAAAGTAAGTGTTTACATATTTATAAACGCTTTTGGTTTCGGTGTTCAAACCTGTTTTTGCTGTATTGGCAACATCTTAATTTAAAATGTCAAATAGTAAAAATGTATCTAAAAATAAACATCTTAATCAAAAATGTCAAATTTGGACTCATGACGCTTTAATTTTATTTAGCATAAAATATATGCATATGGTGCACAAATTATTGGGTGAAATAGTTTTAAGAGTTGTTTTTGTATTGACGTTGTTCAATAATAAATAACATTTAATTTCAGCTAATTATTCCTTTAATTTATTCTGATTTTAAAAATCACTGAAATTTGTAAATAAAAAAATTGAAATTAGAAAAACAAACCTTTGTGATGATATATTAATTTAAATGTAAATAAAAATGTAATGTAAAAGTAAATACATATATAATATATTTGAAAATAATTGGATAAATAAATATTGCATGATAGTTTTATATTGATGTTGTTCAGGAATAAATTTGAGTGAATTATTCCTTTGATTTATTTAAAGTTTAGGAATTGTTAGAATTACTAAATAATAATTGAAATTAGAAATTTAGTGGTTTTACCACTAAATTTTGATAATGAGATTTATAAAAGAAAAATATTTATTAATTTAAATTAATTATTTAATTAATTTATTATATTATATTAATTGGAAAAAGTAAAATTAATTTGAAAAGTATTAATTGGAACAAGTAAAATTTAATACATTGATGAGAATTTGTTGAATTGTCATGGAAGTAAAAGTTTTTTATTGACATATTGAAATTTAAGCTTTTAATACTAATAACGTTTCTGAGAATTCTTGCATGCTGATGTATTTGCAGTGCATTGTGGGATTGTGTCATCAGTGTAGCCTTTGCCTCTGTGATGTTGTCTTTAAGTAGGATTTAAACACAGTCTTTCAGACATGGCCTGTGTATCTGACGGCGGGGTGTGAAAGGTCAAAGGTCACTCTGATAGGGTCTTGAGCTAGAGAAGTGTGTGTCGTCAGCAGAACTAGAGTCAGGTGTGCAGAGGTGAATCAAGGACTTGCTTACGGAGCACTTTCACACACACACACACACACACACACACACACACACACACACACACACACACACACACACACACACACACACACACACACACACACACACACACATGTTTGTTTTTGTGACTTATGAGGACATTCCATAGGCGTAATGGTTTTTATACTGGACAAACTGTATATTCTATCCCCCTACACTGCCCCTGTCCCTAAACCTACCCCTTACAGGAGACATGCTGGATTTTAACATTTAAAAAAAAACATTGTTTTTTATGTTTTTTAAGCTGTTTGAAATATGAGGACGCATGCAATGTCCTCATATTTCACGTGTAAGTTGTAATACCAGTGTAATACCCATGTCATTATACACATTTGTGTCCTCATATATCACAAAAACAAGCACACACACACACACACACACACACACACACACACACACACACACACACACACACACACACACACACACACACACACACACACACGTCCACCGAATGCAAATGAGCTCAAATCCTCACCCTAATGGGGAACATCCCGTGATCTTTCCAGAGCTGGAGCGTCCACACACTTTATTCCCGGTGAGCGGAGTGTGTGTCTGACGCTCCGGGATCCTTTAATCGCAGTTAAAGGGGAATAAAAGCACTTACACCGGAATGACAGTGAAAGGTTGTTGGTGTCGCGACACACTCTTGTTTTATTAACACTAATTTATCTTGAAATGAACTTTGAAAGTCACACACACACACACACACACACACACACACACACACGACTGATGTTAATTCTCCAGCATATGACCTGTGGATTTAATTTATGCCAGTAATTTATGAATATTCAGCCGGACAGGATCAAGAGAACGACTGAAAGAGATTTGTGATGATCAGTGGCAGAACAAGTTATTATATTGTGCTCAATAAGATTAACTATATATATAATATCATTTAAACTCTTTATATTTTTCCTCTTTAAAACACTAAACTCTCTTTGCTGTTTCTGCCATTAAACACCAAATTATCTGATTATATTATATTAAAGTATTTTATATTAAATTATTTGTTTATTATGTATTAACATTTATATGTTTATTGTCATTTTAATTGAATATTTATCCATGTATATGTATGAATATTATTAGTTTAAATATGACCACACTTCAATTAACACTTCAATATTATTGGGTAATTTAGCTATTATATTTATATTAAATTATATGATACTATACTATATTATATCATATTATGCTTTTATCTATTTATCATGCATGCATTGTCATTTGTTTTACCATGTATATATTTATTGTCATTTTAATTTACGATGTTATTGAACCATATTACATGCATATTAATTTTTATTTGACATTTTTCTCAAGTTTGTGCCATTAAACACTTTAATAATATAAAATATAATGTGATGTAAGTATTATTTTATCCTTTATACATTTATTGAATTTTAATTCATAGTATTATCTTTTTGAACCATGTATAGGCTTAGTAAAATATAATATATATTTATTTTTATATCGTCGTGTATAAATTTGTGTCATTTGAATCCACGTGTCTTGTTCAGAAGGTGTGTTTGACCTTTGACCTCTGACCCCTGCAGAACTACGCTGACGGCTCTCAGTACGGTCACATGGGCCGGGACCTCGGGTCACATGACAACATCTCTCCACCGTACGCCAACTCCAGATTAGCAGGTAAGAGTGCAGCAGTGCATTATGGGATTGCTCTGATTGTTGGGCTTTACGTTGGGCTCCACTGTGAATGAGTTGTTCTTTTGATGGTTTGTTTGAATCAGTTCACTGAATCATCTGAGTGATTCACTAGCGAGTCGTTCTGAATCACATGTTCGTTCGGCTGGCGTTTGGTCCCTGATTTATGTTTCTTGTTCGAGTGTCTTTTCCTCTTGCCTTCATTTTTGGTTCGGTTTCTATAGTTTGTGGTTTTACAGCCGAATTATCCGGTAAAACGCTCACATCACACTCATTTACCCATAATGCCGTGCTTTGCCGCTGGCCGTCTCGGTCTCATCCAGTGAGAAAATGGTCAGTGATTCGCATAATCGGCCCAGAATAATTAAGCATGTGATATCTAATATTCTTCATTAATGGAGACCTTACAGGAAATATTGTTTCTATTTTGCACATTGTTGTAAAACCTCAATATTTATGTCTATTTTTGTTATATTGGATTATATTATACATTTATTTATTTATTTATCATGCATGTATTGTCGTTTATTTGACCATTTAAATAATTTTATAATGTTATCTTACTGAACCACGGATATGAATGCATATTAATTTTATATTTCATATTTTTCTCTTTAAAATACATGGACTTGTTTGAGCCATTAAACGCTTAAATGTTTATATCTCTTTTAGACATAAAATAAAATAAAATACCCAATGTAAATGGCTCGATCTAAATAGTTTCCTTGCCTGCGTTGATGTATTTCCTGTTGAAACAGGAAGTTGGGGTGGAACAAATCAACAGGCTCCTTTTTTAAATAGCCAATAGCGTTTCGATGACATCACAGCTGTGAATCATGATTGGCTATATGGCTAATCAGTGGGAGGGGCATTCTCAGTCTAGAGAGCATTTGATTGAATGTCAAATTTGCATACGACCCCGAGTGCATGATGATGTCATACTTAATTTTGTCCGTTTTTCCCTGAACGTTTTAAATGTGTTTTGTGTATTAGTTGTACAAATGAGCTCAAAGCTAATAGACATGAAATGCTATTATGAAATAACACTCTTTATTCTAGTGTAACATGAATTGCACTATTTAAGATTGTCCATTAATTTTAGAAATTCAATCATATAAATTAAAAACATGAATTGTAGAAGTTTGTCTTTGATATATGTGGATATTACTCCGGGTTAGTTTCAGACGTGAGTGTTTTGTTGGTTGGCCGATTGTTTGTTTGTTTGTTTGTTGGTTGGTCTTTCCACGTGTCCTTTCTGTAGAGCTGTGACATCACTTCCTGTGTTACTGTAAGTGTCTCAAGCCTCAGTATTCAGGACCTGCCGTACGAAATCAAGAGATACGGCATTATGACAGTCATACGGTGGCAGTTTTGGATTTATCAGTAATAAAAATAATGTCTGTGGTGAATATTACTAGAAGATACTGGGTTGTTTTGTGATACTGGGTTGTTTTGTGATACTGGGTTGTTTTGTTCTACAACTTCAATTCCACACAGTCAGAACTCAAGTGAGAACTTTTTATGTAAGTTGCTTATTTTATTTAATATTATTATTCCTATATAAGCTAATCAATATATATTTATATGGTTTTATTTATATTTATTTTAGTGCTGGGCAACAATTAAAATTTTTAATCGCGATTAATCACATTGTTACGCGCAAAATTGAATAATGAATTCTAAAGTAATGTATTGCACACTTTTGATTTAAATGTACTGCTATATACACCAAAGTGCAATAACATGTGTTTTGCAAAAACTTGGTGCTTTATACCAGAAGTATTCTCTTTACACAGTAGCAATAAAATATTTATTGTAAATCTCAACTTAAACATGAATGTAATCAAATCAAATAGTAAAACAAAGCTATTTGGCTCTGGGCATTACCTTTTATCTAGTTAAAACGAGTCCAGTTTTCTTTCTTTTTTTTTTCTGAACAGGTATCAACAGGTATCTTTTATCAGGGAGCAGCAGAAACAGTCTAGTCAGAGGTCATGATCACTACTACAGATATAAGTCGACCACCGTTACTTCTCTGATAGTAGCTTAGGTTTGGTCATGCCATGGTTTCCCACGTACACTAAGATTAGGCCACATTAAACAGAGGTAAAGCCCAATATACTTCTGCGTCGAACTTACGCCGTAGGCTGTTTGTAGCGCGCGTACCCTGACGTGCACCTCTCCAAAAATAACAACGCATCAATACGCGTACCGTTTCACATGCTCCCATAATTGACCCTTCGCAAAGACCCGCCCTCCTTAGTTACTGTCGCTATGTCCGACAAGCTACGCCGCTCTCACGCTCTCACCATGTTCTCACACAGTGAAAAATACATCGCGGAGCAGAGAGGAGACTGACAACACGCGGACAGACAGGACAGACCAGGATACTTTTGATATTAAACATATTAAACAAAGTCTCACCTTTCAAATATGGTCATTTTTTGAAAGAAATTTAAACAATAAATACCGTTTTGTGGATCTTTAATGTGCCGTGACAGATCGCTGTAGAGCATCAGTTAAAGCTGCTCGTGATCCGATCATCTCTTCCTTCTAGTTCATTTATAGCATCAAATAAACATGAATTAACATAAGAATGAATGTTGTTTTAACCGCGGAAAGGCGTCAGTATATTCAGTTTTTCAAGTTCAAATCCTCCCATGTTAATCTACTAACTCTCCTGACTGCTTTGTCCGACAAAATGGCGGATGGCGAAGTATGATTGGTCAGAACACCTGTCAATCAAGCTCCACGCGAAGGGTCAATTGCGCGTCAACACGGACAACGATGCAGAAGTATAAATGAAAACCAACGAGGCTCCGGCGTAGGTCCGACCCAGAAGTATAAATCAGCTTTTAGAGTGAGGTGAAGTGGTCGAGCACAGCGAAAAGCGGGTGCGTTCCTGTGAAACTGTTGCGGTCAAGCTCGCCTCACGCACGCGCCCGTTGCCGACGTTGAATTGTCTATTACTTTTGTACACGACGCGCAGCACAAATCATTGGAAGAGAGACTGATCCTCGGCTCGCTGTTTGTGAGTTTCCAGAATCTAAATAGTTATCAGGACATCAACAGAAGGGAATTCACATGGCAGAGCATCCCCGCTAAACTAAACGCAGGCCTATCAGGTAAAGTTATGTATAATTTTAATACTGCGCACAGAAGCCGTTGGTTACTATCCGCGCCTGTCATTCACTCGCGGAGCGCTGTCTCCCTTTCTGTTCACCTGAGAGAACCTGCCAAAGCCTCTTCACTGCTTGTTTGGGTGGGTTATTTGCTGGCTGACCAACATCCCACCCCTCCTGTGATCCATGGTTTGACTGTAGGCGTGTGTGTAGTATTCAGAGCCAGTGAGCAACGG
>CM070834.1:3609664-3619664 GCA_036326025.1 Chrosomus eos
ACTGAACACTGACAAGAGAGGAACTTAAATACACAGAGGATTGAAGAGGGAAAAAAGACACAGCTGGGGCAAATGAACTAAACACAGGTGAATACACTGAACACTAACGAGGAGCGGGAAAACTGGAAACAGGACTGAACCAAATACACAATGAACAGGGGAAACAGGACACACATGTAACAGTAGCCAAATTGATTCAAAATGTTTAAAGCAAGAAAACTGCAGTATAAGCAAGTAAATGCAGTAAAACGAATCGGTTACCTAACGTAACCTCGGTTCTCTCTAGATGAGGGAACGAGTATTGCGTAAGCTAGCTTACGCTACGGGAAAGATTCCATCTTTCTGAGAAATTGAAGCCAAAAATTATCCTATAATTTTGTATCCATTGTCAACGCAGTTCAGCTGCAGCAGACCATGAGAAGGCTAGCTAGCCGCTCATTGGTTCGCTCACGGAGAACTGCTTAAGCCTATGAGGGAGCGCGGATGAACCCGCGACCAATGAGAGTCTGACTCGCTCTCCCTACGTCACCGCCCCCGAAGCGGGCGTGGACGAGGCTATAAATACCCCGAATAGGCTGAATAAATCTGTTTTTTTCAATTCTGAAGCGAACATCGCCAGTAGCACAAGCACGGCCAGGAACGCAATACTCGTTCCCTCATCTAGAGAGAACCGAGGTTACGTTAGGTAACCGATTCGTTCTCTTACGAGAGGTTCTCTCGTATTGCGTAAGCTAGCTTACGCTACGGGAACCCATTGTCAACGCCGTGCGTGCTAAGCATCCACTATTAGTCCCGCGGGGCATCCCGGGGAACACCGAAAGTGGGAATGAATATATGTATCAGTGACAAACGGCCAGCGGAGCGGGCCGGTGATTGTGTAGTACATAAGCACATAAAAGAGAGGGACAGAACGAACTCGGTCTGTGTGAATTAACCCCCTATAGTGCAGCTCAACCAGAAGAGCTGAAACATACTAGACTGCTAGTAGTTTAGCCTGCAAAGCGGGTACTTCCAGATTGTAAAATCTGACAAAGGTGGAGGGGGAAGCCCATCCCGCTGCCACGCAAATGTCGTGAATGGAAATCCCACTGGACCATGCCCACGATGAGGCCATGCCTCTAGTGGAATGAGCCCTGATGCCCAAAGGGCATGGCAGGTCCTTCGATGCGTATGCTGCTGCAATGGCATCAACAATCCATCTGGATAGGGACTGTTTCGAGGCGGCCAACCCTCTGGTGCGCTCGCCGAACGAAACAAAAAGCTGCTCGGATCGTCTGACCGGAGCTGTGCGAGTGACATATAATCTCAGAGCCCTGACCGGGCATAGGAGATTAGAATCCGATTCGCTATCGGAAGCAGGCAGCGCCGATAGGGATATAACTTGTGCCCTGAACGGGGTGCCAATCGCCTTGGGAACATAGCCATGCCTAGGTTTAAGAACGACTAATGAGTCATTAGGTCCAAACTCAAGACAGGACGCGCTGGTGGACAGCGCGTGTAGGTCTCCCACCCGTTTTACTGACGCGAGCGCGAGTAGAAAAACGGTCTTTAGCGACAGGTACTTTAGGTCCACGGTGTTTAACGGTTCGAATGGGGGAGCTTTCATAGCATCAAGAACTATGGAAAGGTCCCAGATCGGCACCGAAGGGGGGCGCGGGGGATTCATCCTTCTAGCTCCCCTGAGGAAGCGGACTACCAGCCCGTCTTTGCCCAGTGACTGGCCGCGTCGGGGTTCAGCAAACGCCGCGACGGCTGCCACATATACCTTGAGAGTGGACGGGGATCTGCCCTTGTCCAGCATCTCTTGGAGAAAATTTAGTAAGGAGGGAACCTCGCATAACCGCGGGTCCAGACCCCTATCTGTGCACCACTTCGAGAACACAGACCATTTTGACGCATAGAGCCTTCTGGTAGAAGCCGCTCTAGCCTGTATGATCGTGTTAATCACTCCCTCTGGCAAAGCAACGGGTAGTCGTTGATCACCCACGCGTGAAGCGCCCAGCGCTCTGGGTGGGGATGCCAGATCGAGCCGCGAGCTTGAGAGAGGAGATCTGCTCTGACTGGAATGGGCCACGGCGCTGTCTGAGACAGCTGCGTGAGCTCCGGAAACCAAGTCTGACCCTCCCAGTGCGGGCTATGAGGAGCACCGAGTGCTGCGCTTCTCTGATTCTCTGAAGCACCTGTGGTAACAGAGAGACCGGAGGGAAGGCATAAAGCGGGCGGCTGGGCCAGGTTTGGGCTAGCGCGTCCTCGCTCCTTGAGAAAAATATTGGGCAGTGGGTGTTCTCCGCCGAGGCAAAGAGGTCCACCTCTGCTCTGCCGAATAGACGCCACAGTTTCTGGACTGTAAGAGGGTGCAGGGACCATTCCCCGGGGGGAATGGGGTTCCTGGACAGGCTGTCTGGACCGTCGTTCAGCTGTCCCGGCACGTGCGACGCTCTGAGCGAGAGCAGGTGACACTGAGACCAAACTAGAATGCGCTCTGTCAGCCGGAAAAGATTCCTGGATCTGACTCCGCCCTGACTGTTTAGATAGGAGACCACGGACATATTGTCCGAACGGATCAGCACATGATGGCCCTGAATGCGCGGGAGAAACCGCCTGAGCGCGTTCTCGACCGCCAACATCTCCAAACAGTTTATGTGTAGGAGGCTCTCTTGAGCTGACCAAGGGCCGAAGGCCGGTGAGCCCTCGCAGACCGCCCCCCACCCCGTGTTGGAGGCGTCTGTCGAGATGACTATTCGGCATGAAACAGTCCCCATGGAGACGCCGCGCTGAAACCATTCTGCCACTAACCATGGCTGCAGAGCTGTAATACAGGTCTGTATTACCCTTATCAGCTGGTGGCCCGAGGTCCACGCTCGGTGAGACACACGGCTCTTCAACCAGAGCTGAAGCGGGCGCATGCGCAGTAACCCCAGCTGGAGCACCGCAGAGGCTGAGGCCATACAACCCAACGCTCTCTGAAAAGTTTTCAAAGGCGTGAGTCTGTTCATCTGAAAAGATGCGGCGAGGCGCTGCACACGGTGCGCGCGCTGCGTCGATAGACGCGCCGTCATCGTGACCGAGTCCAGCTCTATACCCAAGAAGGAGATAGTCTGACTGGGTTGTAGTACGCTCTTTGTCCAGTTGACAGAGAGGCCCAAAGCTTTCAGATGGTCGAGGAGAACTGTACGATGAGACAGTAACTCCTCCTGAGACTGTGCCAGAATCAGCCAATCGTCCAAGTAGTTCAGAATTCGCAGCCCCTGACTCCGCAGGGGGGCGAGCGCCGTATCCATGCACTTCGTGAACGTACGGGGTGCCAAGGATAGGCCGAACGGGAGGACGGTGTATTGATAAACCTGGCCTTCGAAGGCGAAACGTAAGAATGGCCTGTGAAGGGGATTTTTTCTGGATCTGGAAGTATGCATCCTTCAGATCTAGTGATATGAGCCAGTCCCCCTGGCGCACATGCGCGAGGAGTTTTCTGATAGTGAGCATTTTGAACGGTCTCTTTATGAGAGCTTTGTTCAAAAATCTGAGGTCTAATATTGGTCTGAGACCGCCGTCTTTCTTGGGAACAAGAAAATAACGGCCGTAGAACCCCGACTCGCTCATAGCCAGAGGCACCCTCTCAATAGCCTTCTTGCACAACAGACTTGCTATCTCTGAACGGAGCAGTGACACTGCTTCTGGGTTCACCGTAGTTTCTAGCCGCGCTCGGAAGCGAGGGGGGCGGCGACGAAACTGTAAGCGATAGCCTAGCTTTATTGTGTTTAACACCCACTGGGAGATTCCCGGAATAGCTTTCCACGCCTTGAAGCGTGACGCTAGGGGGTGAATGGCTACATGGTCCCCATTGTCGCACTTCGCGGGCTGCGTGAGCGCGCTGATAGTGCTTATAACAGCGGGACTTACACTTGGAGAGGAGCTTAAGGGCCCTGTAACAGAGTGAGCAGAGGTGGGACGCGCACACGGGCTCGTGGGCGCGCTTATGTACTCTGGGACTCGAACGGGCTTGGCCCGTTTTATGAGAGTGGACTCTGTGTGAGACAGGGGAACTGGAGTGCTTTTGTGTATGAGTGAACACAGTGTTGCGGGCACATTTCGTACACAAGAGGCTTTTATGCTCTTTTTGAGATTTCTCTGGGTCGCCGTGAAAACGGCGTTTGTGCTCATGCAAGCGGGAAGGGAGACCGGCTTGGTTATGGCAGAAAACACTGCTGTAGTAACCGCCTGGGCGGGGACTAACAGAGGGCAGAGCTTTGACGGCGGTCCGGCCGCAGCGGGAGAGCGCCGTCTTTTTCTTCTCAGCTGTGCTAGGCAGACTTTGGTTGCTCAGGTTTCAGCGTGATTCTAGGCCGAGGCCCCCGAGGAGGCGGCGGCCTGTGGCGGCTGTCGGAGCGGGAACGCGGGCGGCCGCCCTGGCGTCGTTGAGCAGTCTGGTTGTGCTGAGCTGTGCGCTGGGGTGGGGCTCGTGCAGGAGGCCGATCACGTGGGCGGCCTGCAGAGGAGCTAGCGCGACGAGGCAGGAAGAGGTCCATGGCCTGCGAGGCTTTCTGTACTTCGGAGAAGCGGTCGACGATACCCGTGACAGCGGATCCGAAGAGGCCGGCTGGAGAGAGCGGGGCGTTGAGAAAGGCGGCGCGCTCGGAATCTCCCATGTCGGCGAGAGTGAGCCATAGGTGTCTCTCAGACACGCAGATGGCGGCCATGCATTTCCCCAAGGCTAGAGCAGCAGACTTTGTAGCGCGAAGGGCAAGGTCCGTGGCGCTTCTCAAATCCGCGACTGACGGGGGGTTCTTACCGCCCTCATCCCACTCACGCAGCAAATCGCCCTGCAGGATTTGCAGCACAGACATCGAGTGAAGCGCAGACGCTGCCTGGCCGGCGGCTGAGTATGCGCGGCCGTGAAAACTTGAAGTCGCTCTGCAGGCTTTCGAGGGAAGCACAGGTGATGAGCGCCATCTAGCAGAGGGCGGGCATAAGTGTGCGGCGACCAAGTGTTCAACCGGCGGGATGGTGAGGTAGCCCTTCTCTGCGGCTCCGTCCACAACGCGGAGCGGGGTGGAAGAATCAGAGCTAGACCTGGCAGAGAGCGGGGCATTCCAAGACTTTGAGAGCTCAGCGTGCAGCTCGGGCAGGAAGGGCGCAGCCCGTTTGGCAGCGGGAGTCGAGCGCTGGCGGAAATAGCTGCCGTCCATGCGGTTGATGGTCTGCTCGGGGGGAGGGGACCACTCGAGACCGAGGCGCTCGACGGCCTGCGTGAGGAGGCGCATTAGTTCCTCTTCAATGCCCGCGCGAGTCCTGGAGGATTCGCGGTTCGACGAGACCTGAGAACCGGACCAATCCTCACTGTCGGAAGCGAGAAGCGAACATGAGTCCTTGATGTCCGCGGCGTCATCGGAGGCAACAGAGCGGCCACTCGGCGGCAACTGTTCGTCCGGAAGCGGCGGAGAAGGAGAGCGGGAGGCTACAGGCTCCGGCGGGATGAACGCTTCTTGCTGGGGCTCCGGCGGCCTCTGGGCGCGGCGTTTCTTCTTCCGCGGCGCAGACAGAGGTGGCTTGGGAGCGCTTTTAGCAGCCAACAGTCGAGCCCGCAGGGTCAACATAGGCATAGAATCACAGAAGTCGCAGCCGCCGTCGGCGAGGGCGACTTCAGCGTGCTCCGGTCCGAGGCAAACGGCGCAGATGACATGGCGGTCTCCAGCCTCGAGAGGAGCACGGCAGGAGCCGCAGGAATTTCGAGACATCTTTAAAAAGACGCTCGCTCTTTTAGATACAATAGGATTTTTTATAAAAGCTCTGAGTAAAAGGATACGCTCCGTCGGATGGCGCTAGCTCACAGGACGGCTGAAGGTGGCGAAGACGGCCGGCTTCCTCAGTCTCCCAAACGCTCGCTAGAAGGTGCCTTTTCAAACGACGGCGGCTTCTCTCTCAGGATCAGCAGATGCAGGTGCGTCGCTGAAGGATGAAAAAATCAGATTTATTCAGCCTATTCGGGGTATTTATAGCCTCGTCCACGCCCGCAATACGCAATACGAGAGAACCTCTCGTAAGAGAACAAGAATAATGGCCAAAACAAGTTCTCAAAATCACAGTGTTGAAGTTTTAAATCACTACAAATACATATTTCCCAGCCCTTGTACCCATAGTAAAAAAACACATTAATTCATATTTTGGAGTAGATGATAGCCGATAGCTACATTTCTACATGGGATCTGAACTGCATACTGTATATTGGTGATAGAATTGCTGTAAAATCATTCTTCAGACACATTAGTGCTTTCAGACACAGGTGTGTGTGTGTGTGTGTGTGTGTGTGTGTGTGTGTGTGTGTGTGTGTGTGTGTGTGTGTGTGTGGTGTGTGTGTGTGTGTGTGTGTATGTGTGTGTGTTTGTGTGTGTGTGTGTGTGTGTTTGTGTGTATGTGTGTGTGTGAGTGTTAAAGTTATGGACTGTAAACGCTGTGTTTATGGTGGTCTGACATCTGGAGAAACGGGAGCATCCTGATATTCCTGGGAGAAAGCGTCTGATTGGTCCACTGCTTTAGGACACGCCTCTAATCTCTGACCAGATGCTAATCAGAGAGAAAGACAGACTATTATTATTAATATTATGTTAATGATCTCAAAATGAATTCATTTTTTATACATATATATATATATATATTATATATATATATATATATATATATATATATATATATATATAATATATATATATATATCCTGGCTGCTCAATTTATTTAAATTTTTTATTGTCCATTTAAGATTCTCAGTTTTGTTCTTAAAGGAGAACTCCGGCGCAAAATGAAATTTGGTCTAATTACACATTGTTACCTAGTCAACTGTTATCTGAGATTTGTTTTCATGATTATCGAATGTAAATAGTTTTATCTCTAAAAACAGTTTAGCCTATAACACTAGTATAACGCTAGTATATAGGGCATAGAGTAATGACAAATAAAAATCGCTAGTTAATACCACTAACAAGGCTCAAAATAGCCCAACACTAACACGGCAGCATAATCAGGGTCCCTACATACAAACCGAAGCATTGAGAACGTTGTAAGTGTACAAACAGTTTAATAAGAAGATATTTTATACATACAGTCAGCTTCGCGAAAACAGACAGGAGCCATCTTTGGAAAACAGTCTCGAGCAATCGAACCACGAACGCCGAGCCACCTTATCACAACAACTGGCTCGTTCACATCTCACCAGCGCACTTGGCTCGGCGTTCGTGGTTCGATTGCTCGAGACTGTTTTCCAAAGATGGCTCCTGTCTGTTTTCGCGAAGCTGACTGTATGTATAAAATATCTTCTTATTAAACTGTTTGTACACTTACAACGTTCTCAATGCTTCGGTTTGTATGTAGGGACCCTGATTATGCTGCCGTGTTAGTGTTGGGCTATTTTGAGCCTTGTTAGTGGTATTAACTAGCGATTTTTATTTGTCATTACTCTTTGCCCCATATACTAGCGTTATACTAGTGTTATAGGCTAAACTGTTTTTAGAGATTAAACTATTTACATTCGATAATCATGAAAACAAATCTCAGATAACAGTTGACTAGGTAACAAAGTGTAATTAGACCAAATTTCATTTTGCGCCGGAGTTCTCCTTTAAAAGTCTTGATGTTTTTAGCGTTTTACTAGAACAGGTTTTCCTGCTTGAATGTTGATTATTTTCCTCATATTCTCCATTGTTGCGGCTCCTCTCTTCCCAGTCTGTCAGTAACGCTCTGTTTACTTCCTGTCTCTATGAAGCCCGTCCTTCTGAAAGCACACTGTGTTCTGATTGGTCGGCTGGATCAGTGTGTTGTGATTGGTCGACTGGAGCGGTGTGTTGTGATTGGTCGACTGGAGCAGTGTGTTGTGATTGGTCGGCTGGATCAGTGTGTTGTGATTGGTCGACTGGAGCAGTGTGTTGTGATTGGTCGGCTGGATCAGTGTGTTGTGATTGGTCGACTGGAGCGGTGTGTTGTGATTGGTCGACTGGAGCAGTGTGTTGTGATTGGTCGGCTGGATCAGTGTGTTGTTATTGGTCGACTGGAGCAGTGTGTTGTGATTGGTCGGCTGGATCAGTGTGTTGTGATTGGTCGACTGGAGCGGTGTGTTGTGATTGGTCGACTGGAGCAGTGTGTTGTGATTGGTCGACTGGAGCAGTGTGTTGTGATTGGTCGACTGGAGCAGTGTGTTGTGATTGGTCGGCTGGATCAGTGTGTTGTGATTGGTCGACTGGAGCAGTGTGTTGTGATTGGTCGACTGGAGCAGTGTGTTGTGATTGGTCGGCTGGATCAGTGTGTTGTGATTAGTCGGCTGGATCAGTGTGTTGTGATCGGTCGAGCGCTTCGAGTGTGTTTGGGAAATGTCCCTCCCCTTACCATAACCACCAGTTTAACACACTACTAACTAACTCACCCAGGCCCCGCCCCTTTATTCTGCATATGAATTATTATAATGAGGAATATTGTGACGTGTTCGTTCCCGGAAGAAACTCAAGACTACGATGGAGGCGTTTCAGGAGTTCAGAAACACTGACACTGATATACAGAAGAACTTTATCATGCTCACACAACAACATTACACACACTGAAGAAAGTTAATGCTAAAAAATGCAAAATAGGATTCATTTAAACAAGATTATGTCGCATGCACATAAAAGTACCATGGTAGCATGAATGATTACCATAGTGTGTGTGTGTGTGTGTGTGTGTGTGTGGTGTGTGTGTGTGTGTGTGTGTGTGTGTGTGTGTGTGTGTGTGTGTGTGTGTGTTTGATGAAGACATCAGGTCAAGCTCAGTCAGTCAAGAACTACAGATGAGCCCTCGCGGGAGCAGACCAGGCCGTTCATGTAGGACTGTGTTGTGTGTGTGTGTGTGTGTGTGTGTGTGTGTGTGTGTGTGTGTGTGTGTGTGTGTGTGTGTGTGTGTGTGTGTGTGTGTGTGTGTGTGTGCGCAGATGAGCCCTCTCTGGAGCAGGCCAGGCCGTTCATGTAGGACCACGCGTGTGTGTGCGCGCACTTGCGTGCGTGTGTATATATGTGTGTGTGTGTCTGTGAGTGTTTGTGTGTGTGTGTGTGTGTGCATGCGTGTGCAGATGAGCCCTCGCGGGAGCAGCACTGGGTCGCTCATGTAGGACCGTGTGTGTGTGTGTGTGTGTGTGTGTGTGTGTGTGTGTGTGTGTGTGTGTGTGTGTGACAGACTGTGAAATGACGCGTTGTTGCGCGGCTGGGCTGCACCTGGGCCCTTCAGTCCTGATGGATCGGTTTGGTCATGTGTAATAGCCCCATCTGCCGAGCCTTGCTTTTCTTTTTCCTGATAAACACTGATCCCAGCGGCTGAGCCTCGGCATCGGGATTCTGGATTCGTTTTCCCGACCCGAGACAAAAGTGCAAAAACACAGAGGTTGGGTTATTATTAAAAAAGTGAAAAGTAGGATGAGATTTTAAACCGTATCCTTGGAGACGAGTTGCATGTGTGTGTGTGTGTGTGTGTGTGTGTGTGTTAATGAGCAGTGCACATCTAACTGAAGGGTTTTGGAGCTCGGCTCCATAATGACTTTTATTACAGCCAGGAGTTTCTGTAACCAAGCCAATTCTTAATTAAAGTCGCTGACATCATGCTGTAGTAATTAAGGACTGCATTAATTAAGCTGCTTTTTTTTTTTTTTTTGCGGGTTATTTTTCGACGTCAACCGGGATCGGACCGACGCGTCTCCGAGAGGAAACTTTCTCGGGATGGCAAGTTTTCGGACTCTGTGCAGATCATATCTGTGCATTCTGATAGCTAATTATGCTTGGGAGAACATCGACAGCTGCATTCATCATCATAAAACGTAATAATTAATGACATTCCGACAAAGAAAAATATGTAAATGAGCGCTCATTAGCATTTTCATATTCAGCTTCGATAATGCTTTTGCTGACAAGGCTGTAATTAATGAAATGCATGTCGCAGGCAGGAGATTGGATCGGCTTCATTCCACGCACAATTCCCAAATGCTGGCATTATG
>CM070834.1:3624664-3629664 GCA_036326025.1 Chrosomus eos
GCTGTGAAATTATTGGTTACTATTATTTTATAATAATTATATGTAAATATAGTCTCAGTTAGACCAAAAAATATTTAATAATTAAGTAGATTGTGATGCTCTTTTCTGTAATATCTCAAGCTTTCTCAATTCTTATTATTGGTATTATTTTTAATTTATTTTCATGATGTAAGCATTTTTAAAACAAAATAAAAAAAACTTATATTATATTAATTTTGAATATCCCCTTCTAACAGTGTAGTGATGAATTGTCACAATTCAACAAGTGATGTATGTCAGTGTGTTTGGCAGTGTTTCTATTTATATTCTATTGGTCTCATTGCTCTGTGTAGCTCCGCCCACAGTGGAGTCTCATTGCTCTGTGTAGCTCCGCCCACAGTGGAGTCTCATTGCTCTGTGTAGCTCCGCCCACAGTGGAGTCTCATTGCTCTGTGTAGCTCCGCCCACAGTTGAGTCTCATTGCTCTGTGTAGCTCCGCCCACAGTGGAGTCTCATTGCTCTGTGTAGCTCCGCACACAGTGGAGTCTCATTGCTCTGTGTAGCTCCGCCCACAGTGGAGTCTCATTGCTCTGTGTAGCTCCGCCCACAGTGGTGTCTCATTGCTCTGTGTAGCTCCGCACACAGTGGAGTCTCATTGCTCTGTGTAGCTCCGCCCAAAGTGGAGTCTCATTGCTCTGTGTAGCTCCGCCCACAGTGGAGTCTCATTGCTCTGTGTAGCTCCGCCCACAGTGGAGTCTCATTGCTCTGTGTAGCTCCGCCCACAGTGGAGTCTCATTGCTCTGTGTAGCTCCGCCCACAGTGGAGTCTCATTGCTCTGTGTAGCTCCGCCCACAGTTGAGTCTCATTGCTCTGTGTAGCTCCGCCCACAGTGGAGTCTCATTGCTCTGTGTAGCTCCGCACACAGTGGAGTCTCATTGCTCTGTGTAGCTCCGCCCACAGTGGAGTCTCATTGCTCTGTGTAGCTCCGCCCACAGTGGTGTCTCATTGCTCTGTGTAGCTCCGCACACAGTGGAGTCTCATTGCTCTGTGTAGCTCCGCCCACAGTGGAGTCTCATTGCTCTGTGTAGCTCCGCCCACAGTGGTGTCTCATTGCTCTGTGTAGCTCCGCACACAGTGGAGTCTCATTGCTCTGTGTAGCTCCGCCCAAAGTGGAGTCTCATTGCTCTGTGTAGCTCCGCCCACAGTTGTGTCTCATTGCTCTGTGTAGCTCCGCACACAGTGGAGTCTCATTGCTCTGTGTAGCTCCGCACACAGTGGAGTCTCATTGCTCTGTGTAGCTCCGCCCACAGTGGTGTCTCATTGCTCTGTGTAGCTCCGCCCACAGTGGAGTCTCATTGCTCTGTGTAGCTCCGCCCACAGTGGAGTCTCATTGCTCTGTGTAGCTCCGCCCACAGTGGAGTCTCATTGCTCTGTGTAGCTCCGCCCACAGTGGAGTCTCATTGCTCTGTGTAGCTCCGCCCACAGTGGAGTCTCATTGCTCTGTGTAGCTCCGCCCACAGTGGAGTCTCATTGCTCTGTGTAGCTCCGCCCACAGTGGAGTCTCATTGCTCTGTGTAGCTCCGCCCACAGTGGAGTCTCATTGCTCTGTGTAGCTCCGCCCACAGTCGAGTTTCATTGGTCCAAACTCTTGCTCCACTTAAATGTGTATTAATCATGGAACGTGTTCTGATTGGCTGAGATTCTGTCACTGCGTAGGAAAGAAGATGAAGTCAGTATTTTCAGAATCTGTCATTTTAATTCATATTTTAATGGCGGTGCTTTTATGGATATTATGCGTAGTGTGTCTGTTGTGTGTTGTTGGTTTTCCAGGCTTAAACATGTGACTGAATAGCAGGAGTGGAGTGTGTTGTACATCAGTCGGGACTAGCAGTTAAACAGATGAGCCAAAACACACACTGATCTGAGGAGAACATCTCACTTTACAGCCACAATCGAGATGATTAGAGTTTAAAACCTTTACTTTTTAGTGTAAAATTATTTTTTTGTTAGTAATTTTGTGCCTTTTTTAATATGTGAGGTTGAGGGTTGTTATAATTAATATAAAAACAAACCCAAAAAAGCATTTTTATTACTTAAAATAAAATAAATGTAATACAATTAAATAAAATTAAATAATTTGTTTTTAAAAAGTAAACATTTTATTTTTAGGTAATAAAAGGGTTTTAGTTTAGATTACAAGTAACCATATTTTTCTATGGATTTAGTTGACTATAATAACTGAAAATGAGTTAAATTTGAGAAACTTAAATAAAATAAACTATTTTAACTGTTTTTATGTCAGCTAGTTGCCAAGAAATGTTTCTCTTTTCCATTTAGTTTCACTTGATACAGTAAAATAACTAAAACTTAAATAATAATGAATAAAAACAATATATATTTTTTAAACGACAAAATCACAACTAAATGACTTAAAACAAACTAATCCACACTATTAATAAAAACTATATATACATATTTTTGCAAAAAATGACAAAATCACCACAAAAGGACCAAATAAATAAATAATTAATCCACAATATTAATAAATAAAAAAGCTATATATACATATTTTTCCCAAAAAATTACAAAATTACCACATAAGGGACTAAATAAATAAAAAACAAATCCACAATATTATTAAAAGCTATATATATATATACATATTTTTTGCAAAAAAGTGACAATCACCACAAAAGGACCAAATAAATAAAAAATGAATCCACACTATTAATAAATAAAACAACTATATATACATATTTTTCCCAAAAAATTACAAAATTACCACATAAGGGACTAAATAAATAAAAAACAAATCCACAATATTATTAAAAACTATATATATATATATATATATATATATATATATATATATATATATATATATATATATATATATATATATATATATATATATTTATATATATTTTTTATTTTTTTTTTTGGCAAAAAAGTGACAATCACCACAAAAGGTCTAAATAAATAAAAAATGAATCCACACTATTAATTAAAAAAAACTATATATACATATTTTTCCAAAAAAATGACAAAATCACCACAAAAGCACTAAATAAATAAAGAAGGGATCTGCGCTAAAAGAGGTGTAGTGTGTGTCCAGGACAGACGAAGGGATGGAAACATGAGGAAGTGATGCGGGATTGGGAACAGTATCCCGACTGCAGCCAAACACCGTAATTGTGATGCATTCTCCGGTATGAAGTCTCCTGCTCTGATGCCATATGGTGTCGCATGGAACATTTAACTTGTCAGCTGTAATGGATTGTTCTGGAAGCAGATTTTAGCTGTAAGCGCTAACGGCTGAATGAAGGATCACACCAAACACTCGCTGACCCGTGTGACTCTCAGATTACCCAGCATCCTCTCTGGCGGTCAGTGTGTGAGAGTGCAAACTTCACCTTTATTCAGGAGAAATCTCCGGCTTTGCTTGACGGAATCTGCTGTTCATACAGTCTGAATGATTTATGGGGAAATTCTGTGTAATTCTATTGTAAAACGACCCATGCAGGGTCAACTTTAGTTGTAATGGGTTACAATAATGACCCATATTATTTTCATCAAATCTTATATTTAATTCATGCAACTAAAGTCTAGTTTCAATCTCAGTAAATGTAAAATTTAGTTTAATTTAGTCTTTTATTACTTAAAAACTATTTATTAATTGTCAAAAATGTGTCACACACACACACACACACACACACACACACACACACACACACACACACACACACACACACACACACACACACACACACACACACACACACACACACACACACACATATACACTCACCTAAACGATTATTAGGAACACCTGTTCAATTTCTCATTAATGCAATTATCTAATCAACCAATCACATGGCAGTTGCTTCAATGCATTTAGGGGTGTGGTCCTGGTCAAGACAATCTCCTGAACTCCAAACTGAATGTCAGAATGGGAAAGAAAGGTGATTTAAGCAATTTTGAGCGTGGCATGGTTGTTGGTGCCAGACGGGCCGGTCTGAGTATTTCACAATCTGCTCAGTTACTGGGATTTTCACACACAACCATTTCTAGGGTTTACAAAGAATGGTGTGAAAAGGGAAAAACATCCAGTATGCGGCAGTCCTGTGGGCGAAAATGCCTTGTTGATGCTAGAGGTCAGAGGAGAATGGGCCGACTGATTCAAGCTGATAGAAGAGCAACTTTGACTGAAATAACCACTCGTTACAACCCAGGTATGCAGCAAAGCATTTGTGAAGCCACAACACGCACAACCTGAGGCGGATGCGCTACAACAGTAGAAGACCCCACCGGGTACCACTCATCTCCACTACAAATAGGAAAAAGAGGCGACAATTTGCAAGAGCTCACCAAAATTGGACAGTTGAAGACTGGAAAAATGTTGCCTGGTCTGAAGAGTCTTAATTTCTGTTGACACATTCAGATGGTAGAGTCAGAATTTGGCGTAAACAGAATGAGAACATGGATCCATCATGCCTTGTGATCACTGTGCAGGCTGGTGGTGGTGGTGTAATGGTGTGGGGGATGTTTTCTTGGCACACTTTAGGCCCCTTAGTGCCAATTGGGCATCGTTTAAATGCCACGGCCTACCTGAGCATTGTTTCTGACCATGTCCATCTCTTTATGGCCACACATGTTATGCACCATCAGAGCTTTATTGCCCGTTATGGGGTGGTGATGGCGCAGTGGATAAGACACATGCCTTTGGTGTGAGAGACCCGGGTTCGAATCCACTGTGAGACACTAATGTGTCCCTGAGCAAGACACTTAACCCTAATTGCTCCAGAGGCGTGCGACCTCTGAAATATAGCAATTGTAAGTCGCTTTGGATAAAAGCGTCAGCTAAATTAATAAATGTAAATTATAGTCCAGTATATAGATTATATATATATATATATAGTCCAGTTTATAGATTATATATATATAGTCCAGTATATAGATTATATATATACACACATGTTATAATTTCTTTATGAATTCTCAGCCTGGGAAAAATATATATA
>CM070834.1:3632164-3642164 GCA_036326025.1 Chrosomus eos
TATTTATATGAGGATGATGAAGTAAGTTAATGGAAAATATCCATGAATGAAATAAACATAATCAATCAATCAATCAAAAAAAAAAAAAAAAATCAATCAGATTTTCAGATATTCAGGTACAGAAACTAATCAAACGTAAAATAACACTGCACTTTATTAAAAAAAAAAAATCAGTGTTTTGATCAGTGTTATTATAGAGACGCTGCAGGAGTGCTAGGCTGCTGGCACTTTAAAAGCCATTGAGTCCGAAATTTTCGCACATTAAAAAATAAATACAACCTCACGTTATGTCAATCACGCTTGCACACTGCCTCCGAAACATTCATACGTCATAAAAAAATCAGATCGGGTTCGATTTTCTGCATTTTTCGCATCCGTAGTAAGCAGTTTGAATGGTGTTTGGACAATTTAGAGCCACCGAATCACGAATACGAAAAAACACATACGAAAATTTCGGACTCAGTGTGCAAGGGCCTTAATGCTGTGTGTCCACCAGCTGAAAACACTAGGCGCTCTGCTGAAAACACTAGCTATGGGCGCTTGAGAGCGTTTTGGCAGCGCAGCATTTTTTTTTTTCCAGTTGAGACGCTTTGCTTGTTATGATACTGTATATCCGCGAAAGTGTATCTCATTTCACACATATTTTGTTTCTGTGTTGATTCTATATTAAACTGTCGATACAATGTAACGTATTTTCTGGCTCTTGTTTTAAATTATTGTGTTCTGTTATTATGCTGCTGCTTGTCATCTGTTGACGTTGTACAAGCAGAATGTGGCGGTTGGTCGGTGTGGTATTAGCCCCGCCCCTCCTCGACTGTGATTGGACGGTTGGGTAAAGTGACAGTGATGAGCGCTGCGTTTTACACAAAGTTGAACATTCTTCAACTATCGGTGACTAGTAAAAAACGCTTCAGCGTAAACGTTCAGCGCCTCGTTACGCTCACGGCATTTAAAAAACATGGCGTTCCCATGACAGTCCTGGACCAGACTCGCCTCTTATTGTGACCGCTATATACATATACATATAAAAACATTAAACACCACAAACATTTAATGATCAAAACTGCTACTTTCCAGGAAATGGAAAAAAACAAACTTTGATTTGAAGCCAAAAAGTATTTGAAAATCAGATATAAAGACAAAAGTACAAGAATTGAACTTAAATCAATAGTTTTATATTTCTCCATCGTTCGGTAATGTAATTTAAAATGCTTAATTGTATTATATGTGTGTTGTGTGTCTATATGCATTAGTATGTGTGTTATGTGTCTATATACAGTAGTATATGTATATTGTGTGTCTATATACAGTAGTATATGTGTGTTGTGTGGTGTCTATATACAGTAGTATATGTGTGTTGTGTGTCTATATACAGTAGTATATCTGTTGTGTGTCTATATACAGTAGTATATGTGTGTTGTTTGTCTATATACAGTAGTATATGTGTGTTCTGTGTCTATATACAGTAGTATATGTGTGTTGTGTGGTGTCTATATACAGTAGTATATGTATGTTGTTTGTCTATATACAGTAGTATATGTGTGTTGTGTGTCTATTCAGAATGACTTAAGCTTTTTATTTTGGTCATTTATGCTCCACTTGCCAAAATAGGCGGTTAAAGATATTCCAGACTCTATTACGTCATTGTTTGCTTGTCATTATTCTCTGATTGGTGGAGATTTATCTGCAGAATCATGGGTAATGTAGTTCATCACAGGATTGATGCTGCTAAATGTGATTATTTAAATAATGCAGACTGATGGCTTCATCAGAAACATGTACTGTCTATTAACAACCTTGTGTCTCAGTCTCACAGGGTTTATGAGTTATTGTTAAGTGGAACGGGACAGATACCAGCCAATCAGGGTTGAGAGTTTTCCAGATCTTTCAGATGGTCTCAGATTATGTCAGTTCGTGTGTGTTCATGTGAGTCAGATTGACCGCTGTAGTAGATCAGTTTTTGATAATGAGGATGACATCATCATGATGCAGGCGGCTGATTGGTCAGTGTGAGATCTCACAGACGCAGGTTTCCCAGACTCCTCGGCAGCTGTAGCCGCTTCCTCCAGCTGTTACAGAATCACACACACACACACACACACACACACACACACACACACACACACACACACACACACACACACACACACACACACACACACAAAGCCACCGCAGGTCCATAATTACTGCCACCAGGGGAGGCAGAGGAGCCATTAGAGACCCTGGGAAAGAAAAACACACACACACACACCAGCTCTCCCCGTCACTTAGTATTGACACACACCCTCCCGTACACACACACATGCACGCACACAGTTTATAATGTTCACTCTTTTACTGAACATGAGAAACACACTTTACCGAAACACTTTACAAACAGCAGCTTTACTGAAAAGCATGGTGTTAATGTTTATAATATCTCATTCCTTTCATTTAGCACATTAGAGCTCTGTGATAATATAGTCACATTTTTCATCAAAATAAACAATCAAACGGAGGATATTTGCTATATTGAATATATATTGCTTTATTTGAGTGTTCTGTATGTATGCAGATAAAGTTGGACATGCTTATAAATGCAACTTCATATTAAGAACTGGGAGATAATATAGTTACATTTTGTGACAAAAGTGTGTGTGTGTGTGTGTGTGTGTGTGTGTGTGTGTGTGTGTGTGTGTGTGTGTGTGTGTGTGTGTGTGTGTGTGTGTGTGTGTGTGTGTGTGTGTGTGTGTGTGTGTGTGTGTGTGTGTGTGATTTTACAACTATGTTTGTGTGGACTGGTTTGAGTTTTAGACCGTCAGAGTGAGGACATCACTTTCTGAGAGCTTGTAAAGGCCTGTATGAGGGTCAAGAGTTGGTTTTAGTAGTGAGTGAGTGATGAGGGGTGAGTGAGTGGTGAGTGAGTGATGTAGTGAGTGAGTGAGTGTGTGAGTGAGTGAGTGAGTGGGAGTGAGGAGTGAGTGGTGAGTGAGGTGGGGTGAGTGAGTGATGAGTGAGTGAGTGAGTGTGTGGAGTGAGTGAGTGTGTGGAGTGAGTGATGAGTGAGTGAGTGAGTTGAGTGAGTGAGTGTAGTGATGTGATGTGTGTGTGAGTGAGTGGTGAGTGAGTGATTGTGTGAGTTGAGTGAGTGAGTGTGTAGTGAGTGTGAGTGTAGTGTGTTTGTTGTGAGTAGTGAGGAGATGAGTGGTGTAGTGAGTGAGTGTTGTGTGATTTTGAGTGTTGTGAGTGAGTGAGTGAGTGAGTAGTGTGTGTGTGGAGTGATGATTGAGTGTAGTGAGTGAGTGAGTGTGAGTTGAGTGAGTTGAGTGATGTGTGATGAGTGTGTGAGTGAGTGAGTGGTAGGTAGTGAGTGAGGGGTGATGTGATATGATGGTAGTGAAGTGTGTGTGAGTGAGGTGTGAGTGAGTGTGTGAGTTGAGTGTGTGGAGGTGAGTGTGTAGAGTGGTGTGTGAGTGAGTGATTGAGTGGTGTGTGAGTGAGTGAAGTGAGTGATGATGTGTTGAGTTGTGAGGGTAGGTTGTGAGTGGTGGTAGTGAGTTGGTGGTGTGTGGTGTGAGTGAGTGGGTGTGAGTGTGTGGTGTGAGTGAGTGTGGGAGGGTTTGTGATGTGTGATGGAGTGAGTGTGAGTGAGTTGGTGAAGTGTTTTGTGTAGTGATGGTGAGTGTGAGGAGTGTGTAAGATGTGTAGTGGTGTGTGGTGGTAGTGGGAGTGAGTGAGTGAGTGTGAATTTGTGAGTATGAGTGTGTGTGGAGTGATGTGAGGTGATGTGTGTGTAGTGTGTGGTGAGTGAGTGAGTGAGGGTGATGTGAGTGAGTGATTGAGTGTGAGTGGGTGAGGAGTTGTGTGTGTGTGAGTGAGTGAGTGAGTGATGTGTGTGTGGGTGTTGTGTGAGTGATGTGAGTGAGTGAGTGTGTGTGTTGTTGAGTGATGTGTGGTGTGAGTGAGTGAGTGAGTGAGTGATGAGTGATGTGAGTGAGTTGTGATGTGATGTGATGTGGTGAGTGTGTGTGTGTAGTGTGTGTTGATGTGGTGAGTGTGTGGTGGTAGGAGTGTGTGAGTGGTAGGTGAGTGAGTGGGAGTTGTGAGTGAGTGTGTGATGATGTGAGTGAGTGATGGTGTTGTGTGGTGTGTAGGAGTGTGTGAGTGAGTGAGGGTGTGTGATGATGATGTTGTGAGTGAGTGTGAGTGAGTGAGTGAGTGAGTGTGTGGTGAGTGGTGAGTGAGTGTAGCTGGTAACTGATCTGTGTGTGTGCTTCAGTCAGGAGTGTGTAACGCTGGTAATCGATCATGTGTGTTGCTTCAGTCAGGAGTGTGTAACACTGGTAACTGACTGTGTGTTTGCTTCAGTATGCAGAGTGTGTAACGCTGGTAACTGATCTGTGTGTGTGCTTTAGTCAGGAGTGTGTAAGCTGGTTAACTGTCTGTGTGTGTGACTTCAGTCAGGAGTGTGTAAAGCTGGTAAACTGATCTGTGTGTGGCTTCTGTCAGAGTGGTTAAACCTGGTAACATGATCTGTGTTGTGCTTATCGATGTGTACGCTGGTAACTGATCTGTGTGTTTGCTTCAGTCAGAGTGTGTAACGCTGGTAACTGATCTGTGTGTGTGCTTCATCAGGAGGTGTGTACGCTGGTAACTGATCTGTGTGTGTCTGCTCAGTCAGGAGTGTGTAACCTGGTAACTGATCTGTGTGTGTGCTTCAGTCAGGAGTGTGTACGCTGGTAATGATCTGTGTTGTGCTTCAGTCAGGAGTGTGTAACGCTGGTAACTGATCTGTGTGTGTGCTTCAGTCAGGAGTGTGTAACGCTGGTAACTGATCTGTGTGTGTGCTTCAGTCAGGAGTGTGTAACGCTGGTAAATGATCTGTGTGTGTGCTTCAGTCAGGGTGGTAACGCTGGTAACTGTCTGTGTGTGTGCTTCGTCGGAGTGTGTAACCTGGTAACTGATCTGTGTGTGTGCTTCTGTCGGGAGTGTGTAACGCTGGTAACTGATCTGTGTGTTGCTTCAGTCAGGAGTGTGTAACGCTGTAACTGATCTGTGTGTGTGCTTCAGTCAGGAGTGTGTAACGCTGGTAATGATCTGTGTGGTGTCTCAGGAGTGTGTAGTGGTAATGTGTGTTGGCTTCGTCGGATGTTACCTGGTAATCTGTTTTCTTCAGCAGGAGGTGAACTGTATGTTGTGTGTGTTCTCGATGTGTACTGTATGATTGTGTGTTGTTCTCGGTTGTACGCGTATATTGGGTTGTAGTGGTGTGTAGTGGTAGATCTGTGTGTGGCTTCGTCGAGTGGTAGTGATGTGGTGGTGTCCGGTGTCCTGGTATGATTGTGTGTGTGTCGTCAGGAGGACGTGGTACTGTTGTGTGTTGTCGGTGTGTCTGTATGTCTGTGTTTTCGTCGAGTGTTAGCTGTAATGATCTGTGTGTGTCGTAGGAGTGTGTACTGTATGATCGTGTGTGTCGGTGTAACTGTATGTCTGTGTGTCTTCGTCGGTGTTAACGTGGTACTTGTGTGTTGCTCGTCAGTGTGTACGTGGTAAGTTGTGTGGCTTCAAGGAGTGTGTACGGTCTGATCTGTGTGTGTTTCGGTGTGTAACCTGTATGATTTGTGTGCTGTCGGAGTGTGTACGTGTAGATTGTGTGTGTTCGTCAGGTGTGTATGGAACTGTGTGTTGTCGAGTGTGCTTCTGTGTGTGTGTGTCGGTAAGAGGGTGTGTACGCGGTGTAACTGGATGTCTGTGTGTTGTGTGGAGTGTGTAGTGTAACTGTCGTGGTGTACTGATCGTGTGTGTTATCTGTTGTGGTGTGCTGGTAACTGATTGTGTGTGGTCTATCTGTGTGGTGTTGTAGGGTGGTTAACTGATTGTGTGTGTGTTCGTAGGAGTGTGTAACGTGGTAATGATTGTGTGTGTGTTCGTCGGAGTGTGTAACGCTGGTAATGATCTGTGTGTGTGCTTCAGTCAGGAGTGTGTAACGTGGTAACTGATCTGTGTGTGTGCTGTCAGGAGTGTGTACTGGTAATGATCTGTGTGTGTGCTTCAGTACGAGTGTGTGTAGTGGGTAACTGATCTGTGTGTGTTCTCAGTCGAGGTGTTGTGTAACGCTGGTAACTGATCTGTGTGTGTGCTTCGTCAGAGTGTGTAACGTGGTAATGATCTGTGTGTGCTTCAGTCAGGAGTGTGTAACTGTACTGATCTGTGTGGTGTGTTCGTAGGATGTGTGTACGCTGGTAATGTCTGTGTTGTTGCTTCATCAGGAGTGTGTAACGTGGTAACTGATCTGTGGTGTGCTTCAGTCAGGAGTGTGTAACGCTGGTAACTGATTGTGTGTGTTCTTCAGGGAGTGTGTAAGAACTGATTGTGTGTGTGCTTCTCGGAGTGTGTAACGTGGTAATGTCTGTGTGTGTGCTTAGTCGGTGTGTCGTGGTAACTGTCTGTGTGTGTTAGTCAGAGTGTGTAACGCTGGTAATGATCTGTGTGTGTGCTTCAGTCAGGATGGTAAGTTGGTAACTGATCTGTGTGTGTGCTTCAGTCTGGTGTGTAACGCTGGTAACTGATTTGTGTGTGTGTTCAGTCAGGTAAGTGGTAACGTGTGTATGTCGTCGGAGTGTTGCTGGTATACTGTCTGTGAGTTGTTGTAACGATGGTAACTGGTCTGTTGTGTGTGGCTTCGTCAGGAGTGTGTAACGCTGGTAACTGATCTGTGTGTGTGCTTCAGTCAGGAGTGTGTAACGCTGGTAACTGATCTGTGTGTGTGCTTCAGTCAGGAGTGTGTAACGCTGGTAACTGATCTGTGTGTGTGCTTCAGTCAGGAGTGTGTAACGCTGGTAACTGATCTGTGTGTGTGCTTCAGTCAGGAGTGTGTAACGCTGGTAACTGATCTGTGTGTGTGCTTCAGTCAGGAGTGTGTAACGCTGGTAACTGATCTGTGTGTGTGCTTCAGTCAGGAGTGTGTAACGCTGGTAACTGATCTGTGTGTGTGCTTCAGTCAGGAGTGTGTAACGCTGGTAACTGATCTGTGTGTGTGCTTCAGTCAGGAGTGTGTAACGCTGGTAACTGATCTGTGTGTGTGCTTCAGTCAGGAGT
Source organism: Chrosomus eos (assembly GCA_036326025.1). Classification (NCBI taxonomy): domain Eukaryota; kingdom Metazoa; phylum Chordata; class Actinopteri; order Cypriniformes; family Leuciscidae; genus Chrosomus; species Chrosomus eos. Next base: position 3,639,242 of record CM070834.1, read on the forward strand.
GTGTAACGCTGGTAACTGATCTGTGTGTGTGCTTCATTCAGGAGTGTGTAACGCTGGTAACTGATCTGTGTGTGTGCTTCATTCAGGAGTGTGTAACGCTGGTAACTGATCTGTGTGTGTGCTTCAGTCAGGAGTGTGTAACGCTGGTAACTGATCTGTGTGTGTGCTTCAGTCAGGAGTGTGTAACGCTGGTAACTGATCTGTGTGTGTGCTTCTGTCAGGAGTGTGTGTAACGCTGGTAACTGATCTGTGTGTGTGCTTCAGTCAGGAGTGTGTAACGCTGGTAACTGATCTGTGGTTGCTTCATCAGAGTGGAACGTGGTAACTATCTGTGTGGTGCTTCGTCAGGAGTGTGTAACGCTGGTAACTGATCGTGTGTGTGCTTCGTCAGAGTGTGTAACGCTGGAACTGACTGTGTGTTGCTTCGTCAGAGTGTGTAACGCTGGTAACTGATCTGTGTGTGCTTCGTCAGATGTGTACGCGAATGATCTGGTTGTGCTTCGTGGTGTGAGTGTCGATCTGGTGTGTACAGAGTGTAACGCTGGTAACGATCTGTGTGTTGCTTCGTCGAGTGTGTAACCTGTACGATCTGGTGTGTTTCGTCAATGTGTAACGCGGTAACTGACTGTGTGTGTGCTTCGTCAGGAGTGTGTACGCTGGTAACGATCTTGTGTGTGCTTCAGTCAGGATGAACGGGAACTGATTGTGTGTGTCTTTCGGAGTGTGTAACCTGGTAACTGATCTGTTTTGCTTCAGCAGATGGTACGCTGTAACTGATCTGTGTGTGCTCGTCAGGAGTGTTACGCGGTAACTGATCTGTGTGTGTGCTTCGTCAGGAGTGTGTAACGCTGGTAATGATCTGTGTGTGTGCTTCAGTCAGGAGTGGTAACGCTGGTAACTGATCTTGTGGTGCTTCGTCAGGATGTGTAACGCTGGTAACTGATCTGTTGGTGCTTCAGTCGGAGTTGTAACGCTGGTAACTGATCTGTGGTGTGCTTCGTCAGGAGTGTGTAACGTGGTAACTGATCTGTGGTGTGCTTCATCAGGATGTGTAACGCTGGTAACTGATCTGTGTGTGTGTCATCAGGAGTGGAACGCTGTACTGATCTGTGGTGTGCTTCTTCGGTGTTAACGCTGGTAATGATCTGTGTGTGTGCTTCGTCAGGAGTGGTAACGCTGGTAACTGATCTGTGTGTGGCTTCAGTCAGGAGTTGTACCTGGTAACTGATTGTGTGTGTGCTTCAGTCAGGATGTGTAACGCTGTAACTGATCGGTGTGTGCTCGTAGGTGTGTACTGGTAACTGATCTGGTGTGTGCTCGTCAGGAGTGTGTACGCTGGTAACTGATTGTGTGTGTGCTTCGTCAGGTGTGTAACGCTGGTACTGATCTGTGTGTGTGCTTCGTCAGGAGTGTGTAACGCTGGTAACTGATCTGTGTGTGTGCTTCGTCAGGAGTGTGTAACGCTGGTAACTGATCTGTGTGTGTGCTTCTCAGAGTGTGTAACGCTGGTAATGATCTGTGTTGTGCTTCAGTCAGGAGTGTGTACGCTGTAACTGATCTGTGTGTGTGCTTCGTCAGGAGGTGTAACGCTGGTAACTGATCTGTGTGTGTGCTTCGTCAGGAGTGTGTACGCTGGTAACTGATCTGTGTGTGTGCTTCAGTCAGGAGTGTGTAACGCTGGTAACTGATCTGTGTGTGCTTCAGTCAGGAGTGTGTAACGCTGGTAACTGATCTGTGTGTGTGCTTCAGTCAGGAGTGTGTAACGTGGTAACTGATCTGTGTGTGTGCTTCGTCAGGAGTGTGTAACGCTGGTAACTGATCTGTGTGGTGCTTCAGTCAGGAGTGTGTAACGCTGGTAACTGATCTGTGTGTGTGCTTCGTCAGGAGTGTGTAACCTGGTAACTGATCTGTGTGTGTGCTTCGTCAGGAGTGTGTAACCTGGTAACTGATCTGTGGTGTGCTTCGTCAGGAGTGTGTAACGCTGGTAACTGATCTGTGTGTGTGCTTCAGTCAGGAGTGTGTAACGCTGGTAACTGATCTGTGTGTGTGCTTCAGTCAGGAGTGTGTAACGCTGGTAACTGATCTGTGTGTTGCTTCTGTCAGGAGTGGTAACCTGGTAACTGATCTGTGTGTGGCTTCGTCAGGAGGTGTAACGCTGGTAACTGATCTGTGTGTTCAGGAGTGTGTAACGCTGGTAACTGATCTGTGTGTGTGCTTCAGTCAGGAGTGTGTACGCTGGTAACTGATCTGTGTGTGTGCTTCAGTCAGGAGTGTGTAACGCTGGTAACTGATCTGTGTGTGTGCTTCAGTCAGGAGTGTGTAACGCTGGTAACTGATCTGTGTGTGTGCTTCAGTCAGGAGTGTGTAACGCTGGTAACTGATCTGTGTGTGTGCTTCAGTCAGGAGTGTGTAACGCTGGTAACTGATCTGTGTGTGTGCTTCAGTCAGGAGTGTGTAACACTGGTAACTGATCTGTGTGTGTGCTTCAGTCAGGAGTGTGTAACGCTGGTAACTGATCTGTGTGTGTGCTTCAGTCAGGAGTGTGTAACGCTGGTAACTGATCTGTGTGTGTGCTTCTGTCAGGAGTGTGTAACGCTGGTAACTGATCTGTGTGTGTGCTTCAGTCAGGAGTGTGTAACGCTGGTAACTGATCTGTGTGTGTGCTTCAGTCAGGAGTGTGTAACGCTGGTAACTGATCTGTGTGTGTGCTTCAGTCAGGAGTGTGTAACGCTGGTAACTGATCTGTGTGTGTGCTTCAGTCAGGAGTGTGTAACGCTGGTAACTGATCTGTGTGTGTGCTTCAGTCAGATAAGTGTGTACGCTGGTAACTGATCTGTGTGTGTGCTTCAGTCAGGAGTGTGTAACGCTGGTAACTGATCTGTGTGTGTGCTTCGTCAGGAGTGTGTAACGCTGGTAACTGATC
>CM070834.1:3652164-3654664 GCA_036326025.1 Chrosomus eos
ATGACTTTAAAACACATGCAGATGATAAACTTTGAAACGCATGAGTGACACGCGAGCGCGGCCGCGATAGAGATGATAATCAAAACCAAACAGATGTTTCAGTGTTTGGCAGAGTATCTGAGCATACCTGTCAAGTTTTGGATTTGGATCCACCTCAACCAGTTACATCTTAAGCCAGGTGATAGCCGAAATAAAAACACAAAAGGGTATATATGAAGAGCATTTATTTAAAGGCTTATTTGCATATTTTCTGTTCATTTATCATTGCTTGTCTTTACATTTACATTTTATTTTCATTTCACATTCTTTTCATTTCATATTGCACAGCAAAATCCCCAGTGTTAAATGAACTCTCCTGGTTCATTAACTAGTTAATTTAAAGGGTACCTATTATGGCATTTAAAATGTTCCTAATGTTGTTCTGGGAGTCCCCAACAACAGTTTTACACGCATGCAATGACAAAAAACACTTTTGTTGTCTTATAATATGCATTTATTTTTACCTGATTTGCTCACCGAGTCCCTAATGATTCGTTTGACGACTCATTTGTCCAAACCCCTCCTTTGCGTGACGCTAATCGGCGGTGATTGGTCAGATTACCCAGTCAGTTATTGTTTGCGTTAACCCAAAGCTTAAACATATTGATAAAGCACTGCAGTACTACAATACGCTCTATTCTTTATGACAACTCTAATAACAACGACAAACATTTCACATATTTAAAAAAAAAATGACATTGGAGACCTAAGCTGCGCTGAGCGTAACTGACACACACACTCACTCACTCACACACACACTCACTCACTCACTCACACACTCACACACACACACACACACACACACACACACACACACACACACACACACACACACACACACACACACACACACACACACACACACACACACACACACACACACACACTCACTCACTCACACACTCACTCACTCACTCACTCACTCACTCACTCACTCACTCACTCACACACACACACACACACACACACACACACACACACACACACACACACACACACACACACACACACACACACACACACACACACACACACACACACACACACACACACACACACACACACACATAAAAGCAACAATTATTAACAGTACTTACAGGTTGTGATTCGGAGGATGAAGCCGATCCAAATAAACTTGGTACTGATCCTTCCTTCAGTATCAGCCGACTCGCGAATCCACACTTGAAAGCATTTATGTTTGTAAAGGAATCGTCATTAAAATAACGCGAACACAGCTCAAGGTTCGGCTATACTTGTGTGGTATAGTTGTAAATATAAACTCTAGCCACTGATTCTTCACATGCTTGTCTCTGGGCAGTGAAAAAAAGCTTTTGATTCGCACTTCAGAACAGCTCGTCGACATGATGTTGTCAAGTTTCACTGGCGTCTGTGGCGCACGCAATGAGTATCTTATTCAAACATTTTTCTTTTCTTCACTCTTGTAGTGAGTTATTGTACAGATTTGTTTCAGACTTTACATTCTTTAAGACTGTTTTGGAAGGAGTGTATTTGTGGGCTGGGTCAGAGTGGTTCATTTTACATGAGAGTAGAGCAAACAGTTCTGTTGTCTAACGTCATCCTATTCTCTGGAACAATCTTCCGTAAAGTCGCAGTTACAAAACTTACAAAACGCGTGACTGTCCCCCACACTGCTCCTCTTCAGAAAAGTACATTCGCTGTCCCGTTGATCGCAGTATTTACATGAGGTTTTTTTTGGCCAGAGTGCCTTCCGTCTCTGTCATAGCGTCCATCATCCGTCTCTGTTTTTCCCCGCTTTGTCACTCATCATCTGACCTCACACACTAACCTCACGACAACTGCCACCTACAGTACCTGTAGTATCACGAGGCTAGTGACAGAGCTCAGATTGGGAATGTTTGCCCGGGGTATTATTATTTTTTAATAACGCAGGTTAAAATACGGGAGATTTACGGGAAAATACTAATACGGGAGGACGGCGGGAAAAAGGGGTAAAATACGGGACTTTCCCGGCCAAAACGGGATACTTGACAGGTATGTATCTGAGGCACAAGCTGTAATGGCTCCGCCCTCTGCTGGAAAAGGGGGCGGGGTCTCAGCAGCTCATTTGCATTTAAAGAGACATGCACGGAAAAAAACTCAAAAATGGGCATTTACAACATGGAATAAATGATCTGTGATATTTTGAGGTGAAACTTACACTCATACACTTATATTACATCTAGTTACATTTAGACCCTATTTACCTGTAGTGTAAATAAAATAATCTGAGATGCATGATTTGTTTTGAGATTTAATGGATTTGTTTTATATGGACATATGTGACCCTGGACCACAAAACCAGTCGTAAGTCGCACGGGTATATTTTTAGCAACAGCCAACAATACATTGTATGGGTCAAAATGATCGATTTTTCTTTTATGCCAAAATCATTAGTATATTCAGTAAAGATCATGTTCCATTAAGATATTTTGTAAATTTC
>CM070834.1:3659664-3667164 GCA_036326025.1 Chrosomus eos
TGTGTGTGTGTGTTGTGTGTGTGTGTGTGTGTGTGTGTGTGTGTGTGTGTGTGTGTGTGTGTGTGTGTGTGTGTGTGTGTGTGTGTGTGTGTGTGTGTGTGTGTGTTGTGCAGGACTCACTCAAGCGTGTTCCTCTATATAATCACCAGCCTGTAGTAGACGAGTGTGTGTGAGACTTTCAGAAGGTCTTTATTCTGCTAATGCCAGATTTCTCACGCCCGCTTTAATCTAAAGGAGCCGAAGCGCTAGTCGTCTCGTTCCTTCGTGTTTCTTTGTTCTCGCTACATCAGTGCAACAAAAACACAAGTCAAACATCTTCATTCATTTAACACAAATAGATCCCGTCCGTTTGTTCGTCAAAGCGTCCGACTTACCGCTGGCGATAATAACCTGCGGAAACGAACCGCGCTTGTGATGTGTGTGAGTGTGTGAGGCTCACGCCAGCTGTCCGCGTGTGCAAACTCACTGGTTTTGACGTTGTTTGGTCCCATTGTCGCCCGTCCTTTCAGGTTTAAAGGACGTTATTAGAAGATCAAGGATGTTTAAATGTTGAGATTGAGTTGAGGAATGCTGAATGATGTGCTAATGATCTTCTTTGGTGTCTTTACACAGGTAAACCGGAGCGAGCGGCGTACTCTTACGCACGAGACGCCAGCGTTCACGGCTGTCAGGTAAGAGTTACTGTAATTGCTCATTAACTCAAGATGTCTCAGATGTCGGAGTAGGAGATATAAAAACACTGGCTATCATCTCGAACACTGACATAAATACTTGTAGGATTTACTTGAACACATTTTAAGTCAATTTTACTGCTATTGCTCTGTACAACTTACCTGTTATTATCCAGTACAACCTCCTTACTATTGGACTTAATTACTTCAATTAAATGTCAAATGAATGTTAAGTAAATATTGCTTATTTATATTAAATTTCACATGTAGAATTAAGTAACATTTATTTAACTAAGTTAAGTACATTTTACCAAATTAACTTTTTCACTCATTGAATTAAACCACACTTTTAAAGTTTATACTTTACAGGTAGAAACATATAAGAAATAATTCAGTAGATATAGTATAGATTCCATACTGTATCTATTTAATAGAAGTAACATGGCATCTGAACACCTCAATACTTGGTACACAACAATATACAATGACGATAACATTTGATGAGTATGAATGTGTCATTTTCAGTAGTAAATGAATCCAGATGTCACAAAATGGCGAGTTACCAAACCTAACAACAAAAGCAATGATAAAACAGAGTAAATACAGCTGGAAAACAGTGAAAAATCAACCTTATTAATTATTCATGCCGCAGTGCATGATGGGAACACCAGTATTAGAAAAGTTGAGTCGTTTTACTTATTTTATATCGTTGATATTTATGCTTTCATTTCTACAAGCTTTAAATGAGTACTAATATTATTTACTTTTTTTGTATTCTTGCCTGATTTTCCATGTAGAAGTTACATTTGTTTTATTTGTGCATTTACTTCAGCACAGAATCATGTTTATGTCCGACTCTAGAGCTGTAAAATCAACATGAATAAGATCGTTTGATGAGAAATGCATGAACATTTTGATTGCAGATTTTATATCTGTACACATTGAGACACTTTTGAGATCTCCACTGAAACTCACATGCGAGTCTTTCTCAGGAAAAACAGATGAAATACCGGAAAACCTGGACATTTCAGACAACTTTAGCTTAGGGTCCAGTTCTCACTATTAACTAGCTGCTTATTATCATGCATATCACTAGGATATTGTCTGTTTATTAGTGCTTATAAAGGCAGGGTTCGTACAAGGTGCTTTAAATGAATTTGACTTTTTGAAATTTAAGTCTTGGAAAACCCTTGAAAACAGAAATATTTATAAAATGTACTTGAAAAGTGCTTGAATTATTGAAAGACAATATACAGTGTGTGAAATTAGTGTTTAATTGTATCAATAAAACAATCTTTTCACATTAAAAATGAACGCTGCAGTCCGTCTGATATAGATATAGAGCCATTTTGAGTGGGATATTGCTCATAAATATCCAGCTAATAATAATAATAAAATATACAGCTTTTATTTATCCGGTCAATCATATATTCATGGGAGAAAAAATCAGTTTGACCCAGGAAAGCGATATCTTTGTCATAGTACTCTTATAATGATTAAAGTTTCAGTCATCACAACTGCTGCACTTTATTTACACCGTTTTCTTTATTTTTACTATTTACCTTTTTTAGAATTTGAAAGATAATAAAGATATTGTTCGATAAGTGATAATTCGGATTATAGTCCTTGAAAACCAAAAAAGTAGAGCTTGAAAGAAATCTTATTTTACAGTATATGTACGAACCCTGTTATGATCATATTCTACATCCCTTAATCCTACAATACCTAAACTAACCTATTAACTATTAATAAGCACTAATTAAGAGTTTATTGAGACAAAATTCCTAGTTATTACTTGATAATAGTGAGGATTGGACCATAATCTAAAGTGTGATTGACATTTAATATTAATAAATGTGATTTACAGGTCTTTAAAAGACATAGAAATGAATTAAATTATAAAAAAATGTAATAAAGTATTTGTTCGACTAGAAATGTATGAGCATGCTCTCTACAATATTTTTAATCTTTATCCACAGTTATTAAAATATCGAGGCTCTGATAAAAGTCTCTTGAGATCCTGATATTTACATTTTTTCTAAGAGAGAAAAAGTTCGTAATGATCAATAGTAATTACTGCAGTCATTGTTGAGTTATTACCGGCGCTGGTAGTTGTTCTGCATCTTTTTATGTGAAATAAATTTTAAATGTGATATTTTAAGTGAATAGCAGCTGTTAGAGTTTCTGTAGTGGAATAAATAAATAAACAAGCGTTTGTTTGCATTGCAGCCGGTACCGTTAGCAGATGGCCTCTGTAACACGCTTCTGTTAAAGCACATATATGTGTGTGTGTGTGTGTGTGTGTGTGTGTGTGTGTGTGTGTGTGTGTGTGTGTGTGTGTGTGTGTGTGTGTGTGTGTGTGTGTGTGTGTGTGTGTGTGTGTGTGCGCAATCTCTCACCAGCCCATCATGTTTATATGAAGAGACATATGGATGTTCAAACGCCAGATACAACGTCAAGAAATAGACCCGTTTCAATTTAACAACTCCATACTGTGTTCATTTATACTACTTTTTGGAGAACTTTATCAATTAATTTCCAACTTGAGGCATTTTATTTACTTACTCTATGGTATGATATATATATATATATGTGTGTGTGTGTGTGTGTGTGTGTGTGTGTGTGTGTGTGTGTGTGTGTGTGTGTGTGTGTGTGTGTGTGTGTGTGTGTGTGTGTGTGTGTGTGTGTGTGTGTGTGTGTGTGTGTAACAATTTACTCAAAATATATTCTTAAAATAATTAATTAAATTTGATTGAATTAAAAGGGTGATTTATTTTATATTTTAAATTGATTAAAATATAAAAATACATATTAAAATATAAATATTAAGCATATAAAATGCATTATGTATAAAAATACAAAATAAACAATATATAACAAGATTGTTGAATGTAAAATATTAATTTATTTATGGTAAATTTACTACAAATATTTTAAGTTTTAATTCAATTTAATTAAATAATGTAATTTATTTGATATTTTAAATGTATTAAAATATGTAAAAAATACATATTAATATATATAATATATATATAATATATATATATATATATATATATATATATATATATATATATATATATATATATATATATATATATATATATATATATAATATATTTAAAGGTGCTCTGTGTAAAAATTAGCGGCCTCTAGCGGTGATGTTTCAGATTGCACCAAGAGCGCTCGTGCTCGTGTGTGTGTGCGTGTGCGATCTCAAGAGCGAGCATTCACTACCGGCCACACGGAGACTTTCAACGTAACAGCGAAAGCGTCACACACAGGGTTGCCAGGTCTGCACAAGAAAACCAGCCCAATTGCTCATCAAAACTAACCCAATCACGGCCAAAAATAGTCAAATAGCGTTCCCGGGTGTTTCCCCGATAACAATCATGTTCCAGTGGGTAAAACAATCGCGTCAACCCATGCACTACACAAACAACCCACAGAAACAGTGCAGGCATACGGACCTGGCAAAACTGACATGCTGGAAACTCATGTAAACTCCCACTGCAACGTTACAATAATAGGCTACTTTTATCAGCTTGACGTTGAACTAATGCTCCATGCTCGTATGATAACGTTACATTGACTGCATTTAGCCGACATGTGATGTTATCTAGCATAAGGCATTTCACTAACTATTCGTGCATCTTTCACAATCAGCAATGTCAACATAGGTGAATGTATAATATGATAACGAAAACGGTGAACTAGACTGAACAATGTCAGTGTAACAGTAAGACAGTAGGAAGTAGCATTACTGTGCTGAACGTGTCTGGAAATGTTTATAAACAATATGATAGTAGTGGGATGAGTGACGTTAGACAGTAGATCTAGTAAAATAAGTTACACCTAGCTACTTTTTGTTATCCTGGAACAGTCTTTTGTATTCATTTCATGTCTCATGTAGTTTACCTTGCTATTTCATTAGAGTTTACTAATGATTCAAAAGCTCTGCCGATGTTGATCCGTGTTTTCGTCCTGAGTCGATCAGAATCCCGTTTGGCCTGACGAGCTTCAGCAGATAAAACTCTTTTTTGTTTTTTATATATTTGTGGAGTCTGTGTTCGCGCTGGAGGCAGGTCGTTTTGGGGTGTTATCAGACTCATGTCGTTAGCTGAAGTGCCGTCAGTCTATGCTGTAAACAAGGAGAGAGGCTCGGGAGCGCGCTCGCACGTCACATCCGATGGATTTCGCGGTAAATCCGACCCGGAGACTTCACATATAATTATAAATATTGGCATTCAGAGGTAATAGCAAAACCCGACAAGTAGATCATTGTAATGTGTGATTACAATCCCTTCACACACGGGCAATAAAAAAAGGATTCATTTTAGTAGAAAAGTTCCACATTGTCACATTCACGTTAACTTCATCATCCGTATTCACTACATTTCCCAGCATTCCCCTGGATCCTCACCTGCACTCGATTCCCTCATCACCACACCTGATCTCCATCACGTCATCTCATCACTAGCACGGACTATATAACACTCACTCTCCCTGCAGTCACGGTCTGATCTCGTCAATACCTGACACACAGACTCACCTCTGCTCAACCAGCGACTTACCCGCTACTTACCTGCTACTCACCGTTCCCTATTGGATTATCCTCTTCATCGTCTGCCGTCTCCAGTTCCCAGCCGTTCTACTGCAGCCCTTTCCAGTGACGGGTCATCATCATCTAAGACCAGACCGCCCCAAGATGGACGATGGGGTAAAAATTATCGTCCTGGCTCAGGAGAGCCAAAGTTGGTCTTCGTTTGTTGAAGGCTTTATTCGCATCGCACTCGTCAGTAATGTGGCTGACGAGCGGTTGTGTACCTTATTCTGGCTCGGGGCCAGATTACACCACCGGATCGACCTTCCAGACACCACCGGACTCAGCTGGAGGGAGACCGTGATCCGGTGTCTGGAGAGTGTCGGTTCCCGACCCGGGACACAACCTACCAGCACCAAGCCCACTTCGCCGCTGGTCCCATCCAGCACAGAGCCTTCGCCGCTGGTCCCATCCAGCACAGAGCCTTCGCCGCTGGTCCCATCCAGCACAGAGCCTTCGCCGCTGGTCCCATCCAGCACAGAGCCTTCGCCGCTGGTCCCATCCAGCACAGAGCCTTCGCCGCTGGTCCCATCCAGCACAGAGCCTTCGCCGCTGGTCCCATCCAGCACAAAGCCTTCGCCGCTGGTCCCATCCAGCACAGAGACCCTACCGCTGGCCTCTGCCAGCATTGACCTTATTGACTTTTTCACAGAGCCAGAGCCCGTTGACCCAGCGCCAGAGCCAGAGCCCGTTGACCCAGCGCCAGAGCCAGAGCCCGTTGACCCAGCGCCAGAGCCAGAGCCCGTTGACCCAGCGCCAGAGCCAGAGCCCGTTGACCCAGCGCCAGAGCCAGAGCCCGTTGACCCAGCGCCAGAGCCAGAGCCCGTTGACCCAGCGCCAGAGCCAGAGCCCGTTGACCCAGCGCCAGAGCCAGAGCCCGTTGACCCAGCGCCAGAGCCAGAGCCCGTTGACCCAGCGCCAGAGCCTGAGCCCGTTGCCTGCCCGCCAGAGACCGCCGTCCAGCCAGAGACCGCCGTCCAGCCAGAGACCGCCGTCCAGCCAGAGACCGCCGTCCAGCCAGAGACCGCCGTCCAGCCTGAGACCGCCGTCCAGCCAGAAACTGTATTCCCACCCTGCCTCCCTCTCCCACCTCCGCTATTGATGTCTTCATGCTCTACTGCCTCGCCTTTACTGAGCCCTGTCGACCCTGCTGCCCATCCACAGCTAAACCCCAGTATCGCTGTGGAGCCGCCTCTGGGTCTCCAAGCCTCAGCATCGCCCTGGTCAGGGGATCCCCTGTCCTTGCCTCAATCCCCTGAACCTCTGACTCCACCTTGGTCCTCCGACCCTACAGCCTCTCTGCGGCTCATTGTGCCCTCACCTCCGCCGGGTCTTGTCAGCCCGATATCTCCACCAGGCTCACTCCTCCTTCCTTCCTCACATTGGTCAGCCGTCACCCTGGTTCCACCTCGGGACTCCGTGCTGCCGGCTGTGCCTCTGCCCTGCATCCCTTCTGCTCCACCGGGCTCCATCTTCCCTCCTGCTCCTCAGTCGTCCTCCCTCGCACTGGTTACGCCACGGGCTTCCAGAGCCCCTTCTCCATTTCGGTCCCATGAGCCTGCAGATCTGCCTTGGCCCTCCAGACCTGTGGTGTCACCTCGGCTCTGGGTCCATTCGGCTCAGTTGGGGAATTCTAGAACTCCTACAGGGTCTTCACCGCCATGGCCACCCGAAGGGGCCTCACCGCCATGGCCACCCGAAGGGGCCTCACCGCCATGGCCACCCGAAGGGGTCTCACCGCCATGGACGCCCGAGGGTCCCACAGCTCCGCCCTGGACACGTCCTCTCTCATCTGCTCCGCCTTGACTCCTCTGCAGCGCGAGGTCGCGCTTTCCGGAGGGGGGTGTAATGTCACATTCACGTTAACTTCATCATCCGTATTCACTACATTTCCCAGCATTCCCCTGGATCCTCACCTGCACTCGATTCCCTCATCACCACACCTGATCTCCATCACGTCATCTCATCACTAGCACGGACTATATAACACTCACTCTCCCTGCAGTCACGGTCTGATCTCGTCAATACCTGACACACAGACTCACCTCTGCTCAACCAGCGACTTACCCGCTACTTACCTGCTACTCACCGTTCCCTATTGGATTATCCTCTTCATCGTCTGCCGTCTCCAGTTCCCAGCCGTTCTACTGCAGCCCTTTCCAGTGACGGGTCATCATCATCTGTAACAGAGACTCTGATTATTCCTGTGGCTAAGTCCATCCAATT
>CM070834.1:3672164-3682164 GCA_036326025.1 Chrosomus eos
CTAGTTTATTAATCTAATCGGGTGGGAACGAAAAAGTCTCTCTCTCTCTCACACACACACACACACACACACACATGCGGAGGGTCCCAGCTGGTCATGTGCTGTAATATAACACGTAAAAATAATAACGGCAAGAAATTATATACAGAGTTGACATGAATTATTATTGCGTGGTTGTTTATTGTGTGTGTGTGGATGTAAGTGAGTTACAGTGTGAATATGAGTTAACAGCAACACAAATAAACATATTTCCCTCTCTTTCACACACACACACACACACACACACACACACACACACACACACACACACACACACACAGACACAGCAGTCGGATCAGACGGGCTTTTATTGCGTTGCAGAGAGAAAGATGCTCACGGTCACATGACAATGTCATTTCCTCAATGTGTGTGTGTGTGTGTGTGTTTTTGTTTGTGTGTGTGTGTGTGTGTGTGTGTGTGTGTGTGTGTGTGTGTGTGTGTGTGTGTGTGTGTGTTTGTGAGAGAAAGAGTACAGCTGCAGTTGAGTTGTGCTCCGATATGGAAACGTGTGTGTGTGTGTGTGTGTGTGTGTGTGTGTGTGTGTGTGTGTGTGTGTGGGAGAGTTTGTGATGCATTAGTCTGCTGTGGAAATATCTTAGGAGTGTGTGTGTGTGTGTGTGTGTGTGTGTGTGTGTGTGTGTGTGTGTGTGTGTGTGTGTGTGTGTGTGTGTGTGTGTGTGTGTGTGTGTGTGTGTGTGTGTGTGTGTGTGTGTGTGTGTGTGTGGCCTTGACCAGTAACCCAATCACAGTCTGAAACTCTGCACAGAAAACGGACACACACACACACACACACACACACACACACACACACACACACACACACACACACACACACACACACACACACACACACACACACACACACACACACACACACACACACACACACAGCTGTCCACTCGTTCCTCCTCATGCATGACTGCTGGTGTTTGTTGGCTATCGGTGTTTGACCAATCAGAAGATAAAATGAAACTCAAACATGTTGATGTGAAATGAAGAAATTAAAAACTCGTTTCTCCCTCTTTCTTCGCTTGAATGGATGTATTTTGTAATATGTAAAAAACAAAAAGTTGATCACAAAAAAGTAAATAACTAGATTTTTTGCGTTAATTTGACATTATAAAATATTTATACATTAAAATAAAATTAATTTATTATATTTGTATTGTAATGATTTCAGTAGTTATCCACTTCTTAACACATTTTGATTGTTTTTATTTTTAAATTTTTTATTTAGTTTTATATTTTGATGATTTTATTAATTAGCTTCTCATCAACTCGTTTATTTGTTTTTATTTTTAAATTATATATTTAATTCAGTTTGACATTTTTATGAGTTCATTAATTATTAGCTTTAACCCCTGCAGTTCCTCATGAACTCAGTTTTAATGTAGACGTTCTGTTCCTCTGCTCTTCTGGTGAGTTAATGAAACTGACAAAAACTATTTTTGCCATTCATTTTCTTCTTAATGATGATTAAAAGGAAGTAAATTATGATTGTTAATGATTGTTTCCAGATTATTGATGTTGTTTTAGTCTCTACTAGAACTTGAATGTTGATTATTTTCCTCATATTCTCCATTGTTGCGGCTCCTCTCTTCCCAGTCTGTCAGTAACGCTCTGTTTACTTCCTGTCTCTATAAAGCCCCTCCTCCTGAAAAGCACACTGTGCTCTGATTGGTCGGCTGGATCAGTGTGTTGTGATTGGTCGAGTGCTTCAAGTGTGTTTGGGAAATGTCCCGCCCCTTGCCATAACCAACAGTTTAACACACTACTAACTAACTCACCCAGGCCCCGCCCCTTTATTCTGCGTATGAATTATTATAATGAGGAATATTGTGACGTGTTCGTTCCCGGAAGAAACTCAAGACTACAATGGAAGCGTTTCAGGAGTTCAAAAACACAGACACTGTATATAGTGCTGTAGCGGCACGTCGATGACGTCGACGCTTTGACGTCAAAATTACGTCGACGCCATATTTTTGCGTCGACACTTCTTCATTTTTTTTTTTTTACCGTTTCCGGCAGTACAGCTCGCAAACACACGTGGGAGACCGAAACATTGCAGAATGGAGGACGAAGACCACTAGAAGTGAATGTGCTTTCCATTAAATGAATCACACACAGTAAACAAATCCTTAACAAAAAAACCTTTGCAATTTAGACGCGCAAACTGTGTGCCGGTGAGACGTACGGCTCGGGCAGATTCAAAAGAAGCCGTGCACACAGGCAAGTGAAATGTGGTCTTGCCGGTCTTGCGCGCCCAATGCGTCATTTTTGCCGCGCTCTCGTGCGGACGCGTCGAGTATAAACAAGGCTTTGCTCCGTGTCAGCGCGCGCTCTGATCGGTAAAGGGGCACAGACCTTTCCGAATCATCTCCAGCAGGAGCAGAAGCACCACTAACTCCGCCTCCGTTTCCCTCGTAAGCTGATATTAGTATTTAAAAATTCTGTATGATAAAAAAATGTTTGTACAAAATATTTTAATAACACGGTTTTGGCGGTTATAGAGTTCTAATTATGGCCATCTTATACAGTATCATGATTCAGTACGCTAGTTTGTATTTATGTGAGATACATTATGTTTTTTTTATTAATCGAGCAGCAGAAAAATAATCTTAATATTAATCGTCCAATTAGTCGTTAGAGTAGTCGACTAATCGATAAAATAATCGCCCAACTAATCGTTTAGTTAATAATCGTTTACCCCAGCCCTACTGATATACAGAAGAACTGGAGTTCAAACAACAACATTACACACACTGAAGAAAGATGAACGTGAAAAAGCAGAATAGGATTCGTTTAAATTCCATTCTTCACAATAAATAAGTTGATTAGTGTCCAGGTTCAAGGTTCTCTTACGCCCGCTGTATATTCTCTCTCTCTCTCTCTGTGTGTGTGTGTGTGTGTGTGTGTGTGTGTGTGTGTGTGTGTGTGTGTGTGTGTGTGTGTGTGTGTGTGTGTGTGTGTGTGTGTGTTGTGTGTGTGTGTGTGCGTGCTCTCTATTTGACTCGCAGCAACGTTCACGACTCGTTCATGATTTGATGTTTAACTCAAGATGGTTTTTTTTTTTTTTTTGGAAAAGCGGTGATTTACACTTATGCATGTGTGTGTATGTGTGTGTGTGTGTGTGTGTGTGTGTGTGTGTGTGTGTGTGTGATTACTCCTCATGTCTCTCTGATATTTAGCTGCTTGTCTGCTCGAGTACTTTTCTCCTTGTTGCACGTCAAAGTGTTAATTGCCCCTTGTTAAAAGCCCTGCTGTAAAAAGGCCCGTGTGTGCGTGTTTGTGTGTGTGTGTGTGTGTGTGTGTGTGTGTGTGTGTGTCTTCACCTGCCGTCTCTTTGCATCCAATTCCTCTTCCTGTGCTAAAGCTTCAGTAGGTGACGAGAGCCAGAAATCAGTGTGAGGACTCTTACACACAGACACACACTCACACACACTCAAAAGCGTGGGTATTTTCAGACTCTGCTAACATCACCTCCACTTTAATGGGTTTACAAATATTCATTTATACCCGCATTTACCTTTTCATTGCATTTTAGCTCTGAGATAAAGGGCTTTGGATGTCGTCGTGTCTCTTCCTGTGTGTGATCGAGGCGTCGTGCCAGCAAGTGTGTGTCGGATACACACATACACAGATGCAGATTTCCTCCGGTTCTGGCGCCGATCCGTTTCCGAGGTGTTTGTCTCTCTGCGCTTCCTAAAGGAAAAATCCTGAGTGTGAAGCGCTCGCTCGTCTTTTGACTGGCGTTCGGTTTGACACCGAGGAGTGTGTGTGTGTGTGTGTGTGTGTGTGTGTGTGTGTGTGTGTGTGTGTGTGTGTGTGTGTGTGTGTGTGTGTGTGTGTGTCCTGAACAGAGAGGATTGTGGGATAGGCCTGATCCTTGCTTTCCTCTTTCTTCGAGTTCTCCGTTGTGTTTCGTTCAAATATCAACTGTCTGTGGCCGTTCACGAGGGAATACTATATTAGCACACTACATACTATTGAAATCATAATAGAATGTGAAATATTATAGTATGCAACGATACACATCTTCAAAATATAGTGTGCTACACTGTGACATGACATATGTTGCATGCTTACTAATAATTACAATGATCAATTAATTATTACTAAGATTTTTATTATTAATTATATTGTAACAAAATTATATTAAAATATAGTAATAATTTAATTGTATACATATAATAAATTAAAAATAATTTATTTTATCATATAATAATTAATATACTATATACACTCACCTAAAGGATTATTAGGAACACCTGTTCAATTTCTCATTAATGCAATTATCTAATCAACCAATCACATGGCAGTTGCTTCAATGCATTTAGGGGTGTGTTCCTGGTCAAGACAATCTCCTGAACTCCAAACTGAATGTCAGAATGGGAAAGAAAGGTGATTTAAGCAATTTTGAGCGTGGCATGGTTGTTGGTGCCAGACGGGCCGGTCTGAGTATTTCACAATCTGCTCAGTTACTGGGATTTTCACGCACAACCATTTCTAGGGTTTACAAAGAATGGTGTGAAAAGGGAAAAACATCCAGTATGCGGCAGTCCTGTGGGCAAAAATGCCTTGTTGATGCTAGAGGTCAGAGGAGAATGGGCCGACTGATTCAAGCTGATAGAAGAGCAACTTTGACTGAAATAACCACTCGTTACAACCCAGGTATGCAGCAAAGCATTTGTGAAGCCACAACACGCACAACCTTGAGGCGGATGGGCTACAACAGCAGAAGACTCCACCGGGTACCACTCATCTCCACTACAAATAGGAAAAAGAGGCTACAATTTGCAAGAGCTCACCCAAATTGGACAGTTGAAGATTGGAAAAATGTTGCCTGGTCTGAAGAGTCTTAATTTCTGTTGACACATTCAGATGGTAGAGTCAGAATTTGGCGTAAACAGAAGAGAACATGGATCCATCATGCCTTGTGACCACTGTGCAGGCTGGTGGTGGTGGTGTAATGGTGTGGGGGATGTTTTCTTGGCACACTTTAGGCCCCTTAGTGCCAATTGGGCATCGTTTAAATGCCACGGCCTACCTGAGCATTGTTTCTGACCATGTCCATCACTTTATGGCCACCATGTACCCATCCTCTGATGGCTACTTCCAGCAGGATAATGCACCATGTCACAAAGCTCGAATCATTTCAAATTGGTTTCTTGAACATGACAATGAGTTCACTGTACTAAAATGGCCCCCACAGTCACCAGATCTCAACCCAATAGAGCATCTTTGGGATGTGGTGGAACGGGAGCTTCGTGCCCTGGATGTGCATCCCACTAATCTCCATCAACTGCAAGATGCTATCCTATCAATATGGGCCAACATTTCTGAAGAATGCTTTCAGCACCTTGTTGAATCAATGCCACGTAGAATTAAGGCAGTTCTGAAGGCAAAAGGGGGTCAAACACAGTATTAGTATGGTGTTCCTAATAATCCTGTAGGTGAGTGTATATATTCATTCATACAGTATGTACTATATACACTGTATATTTTGTATATAATATTAAGATAGATAGAAATGACACATAAATCTCACTTGTGGACTTTTTTTCTTTCTTAACATTACACAGTGCATTTAACACACACACACACACACACACACGCACGCACACACACACACACACACACACACACACACACACACACACACACACACACACACACACACACACACACACACACACACACACACACACACACACACACACACACATATATATAGTTAGAAATAATGTTAGATGTAGATGTAGATTTTATTAATCAGAATTGAATATAGAAAAATGTTTTTGCTATTATTGGTCACTTTTATTGATCCCGCCCACGCACCCTTGATTACATCAGCAGTAAACACAAGTCATTTCACAGATGGAGAAAGTCATATTTGAATAAAACTAGGCTTTTTAATTGACATCTGTATCCATCATAAGCATCAGCGTCCCATTGGATGTCAGTGCAACAAGTGATTCCTCATTTGCATAAAGTTGAGCTCAACTTTTCTCACTTGTATCTCATTGCCAACACTGTTGATCATGAGATTACCAAACCTGTGTGTGTGTGTGTGTGTGTGTGTGTGTGTGTGTGTGTGTGTGTGTGTGTGTGTGTGTGTGTGTGTTGTGTGTGTGTGTGTGTGTGTGTGTGTGTGTGTACAGGTGTGCTTTACTGCGTTCTCATAATTAATGGCTCTTTCCTGAGATGCTCACATGCATCGGTTTCCTCCTGCTGAGAGAGAGAGAGAGAGAGAGAGTGTGTGTGTGTGTGTGTGTGTGTGTGTGTGTGTGTGTGTGTGTGTGTGTGTGTGTGTGTGTGTGTGTGTGTGTGTGTGTGTGTGTGTGTGTGTGTGTGTGTGTGTGTTTTTTGGGAAGCAATAGAGGGGGATTCAGTTCGTACTGTGTGCATAAAGGTAGATTAGTTCACCACACACACACTCTTTTTCTCTCTCTCTCTCTGCTGTGTCATCACGGCTCCTCGGCAGCAGCTGAGACAGTTCTCTGGCCTTTGACCCCTGCGCTACAGGGTGCGCTCATCACTGCCTCATTACTTAATGCTGAGTGTGTGTGTGTGTGTGTGTGTGTGTGTGTGTGTGTGTGTGTGTGTGTGTGTGTGTGTGTGTGTGTGTGTGCATTCCAGAGCAGTGTGAACACTTCATCATCATCATCATCATCAGATGATCATCAGTCTGTGGCAGCGTTCACCTGCTGCACACTGCATACTATATATTGCACACTATACAATGCATACTATACACTATACAGTGCATACTATATACTGCACACTATGCACTGCATACTATACACTGCACACTATACACGGCATACTATATACTGCACACTATGCACTGCATACAATACACTGCACACTATACACTGCATACTATACACTATACAGTGCATACTATATACTGCACACTATGCACTGCATACTATACACTGCACACTTTACACGGCATACTATATACTGCACACTATGCACTGCATACTATATACTGCACACTGCATACTGTACACTGCACACTATGCACTGCATATTATATACTGCACACTATACACTGCATATTGTTTGAAGCATAATGGAAAGTCAAACAGTATACAACATTTTTTATATAGTGAGTATACTCACTATATTGTATATTATTAATCATTAAAAGTTTCATTTTAAAATGTGCCGCATTATCAATGATTTTTGCCCGCAACAATCACAAAAAAACTCAGCATTTTTCTGGAAGGACTGACTGGTGTGTTTTCAGTGTGGACGAGAAACATTAGTAAAGCGCTAGTGTGGACGAGAAACATTAGTGAAACATTAGTAAAGCGCTAGTGTGGACGGAGAAACATTAGTAAAGCGCTAGTGTGGAGGGAGAAACATTAGTAAAGCGCTAGTGTGGACAGAGAAACATTAGTTAAGCGCTAGTGTGGACAGAGAAACATTAGTAAAGCGCTAGTGTGGACGGAGAAACATTAGTAAAGCGCTAGTGTGGAGGGAGAAACATTAGTAAAGCGCTAGTGTGGACAGAGAAACATTAGTTAAGCGCTAGTGTGGACAGAGAAACATTAGTAAAGCGCTAGTGTGGACGGAGATACATTAGTAAAGCGCTAGTGTGGACGGAGAAACATTAGTAAAGCGCTAGTGTGGACGAGAAACATTAGTAAAGCGCTAGTGTGGACGAGAAACATTAGTAAGCGCTAGTGTGGATCGAAACATTAGTAAAGCGCTAGTGTGGACAAGAAACATAGTAAAGCGCTAGTGTGGATGAGAAACATTAGTAAAGCGCTAGTGTGGAAACAGTAGCAGTTGAGAGAAACATTAGTAAAGCGCTAGTGTGGACGAGAGAAACATTAGTAAAGCGCTAGTGTGGACGAGAGAACATTAGTAAAGCGCTAGTGTGGACGAGAAACATTAGTAAAGCGCTAGTGTGGACGAGAAACATTAGTAAAGGCTAGTGTGGACGAGAAAATTAGTAAGCAATGACAAAACATTAGTAAAGGCTAGTGTGGACGGAGAAACATTAGTAAAGCGCTAGTGTGGACGGAAAACATTAGTAAAGCAGCGAGAATAAGCGTAGTGGACGGAGAAACATTAGTAAAGGCTAGTGTGGACGAGAAATAACAGTTACAGTACAAGTAAAGCGCTAGTGTGGACGAGAGAAACATTAGTAAAGGCTAGTGTGGACGGAGAAACATTAGTAAAGCGCTAGTGTGGACGAGATAACATTAGTAAAGCGCTAGTGTGGACGAGAGAAACATTAGTAAAGCGCTAGTGTGGACGAAAGAACTAGTAAGATGTGACGAAACATTAGTAAAGGCTAGTGTGGACGAGAAACATTAGTAAAGCGCTAGTGTGGACGGAGAAACATTAGTAAAGCGCTAGTGTGGACGAGAAAAAGAAGAAACATTAGTAAAGGGTAGTGTGGACGAGAAACATTAAAATTAGCTATAAGCGCTAGTGTGGACGGAGAAACATTAGTAAAGGCTAGTGTGGACGGAGAAACATTAGTAAAGCGCTAGTGTGGACGGAGAAACATTAGTAAAGGCTAGTGTGGACGAGAAACATTAGTAAAGGCTAGTGTGGAGAGAAACATTAGTAAAGCGCTAGTGTGGACGAAAACATTAGTAAAGGCTAGTGTGGACAGAAACATTAGTAAGGCTAGTGTGGACGGAGAAACATTAGTAAAGCGCTAGTGTGGACGAGAAACATTAGTAAAGCGCTAGTGTGGACGGAAACATTAGTAAAGCGCTAGTGTGGAGGAGAAACATTAGTAAAGGCTAGTGTGGACGGAGAAACATTAGTAAAGCGCTAGTGTGGACGAGAGAACATTAGTAAAGGCTAGTGTGGACGAGAAACATTAGTAAAGCGCTAGTGTGGACGAGAAACATTAGTAAAGCGCTAGTGTGGACGGAGAAAACATAGTAAAGCGCTAGTGTGGACGAGAAACATTAGTAAAGCGCTAGTGTGGACGGAGAAACATTAGTAAAGGCTAGTGTGGACGGAGAAACATTAGTAAAGCGCTAGTGTGGACGGAACAGTAACTATTAGAACATGGCGCTAGTGTGGACGAGAACATTAGTAAAGCGCTAGTGTGGACGAGAAACATTAGTAAAGCGCTAGTGTGGACGAGAAACATTAGTAAAGCGCTAGTGTGGACGGAGAAACATTAGTAAAGCGCTAGTGTGGACGGAGAAACATTAGTAAAGCGCTAGTGTGGACGAGAAACATTAGTAAAGCGCTAGTGTGGACGGAGAAACATTAGTAAAGCGCTAGTGTGGACGAAGAAACATTAGTAAAGTGCTAGTGTGGACGAGAAACATTAGTAAAGCGCTAGTGTGGACGGAACAGAGAAGAAACATTAGTAAAGCGCTAGTCTGGACGGAGAAACATTAGTAAAGCGCTAGTGTGGACGAGAAACATTAGTAAAGCGCTAGTGTGGACGAAGAAACATTAGTAAAGCGCTAGTGTGGACGGAGAAACATTAGTAAAGTGCTAGTGTGGACGAAGAAACATTAGTGAATGTAAAGCGCTAGTGTGGACGAGAAACATTAGTAAAGCGCTAGTGTGGACGAGAAACATTAGTAAAGCGCTAGTGTGGACGGAAGAAGAAAGAAAAAACATTAGTAAAGTGCTAGTGTGGACGGAAACATTAGTAAAGCGCTAGTGTGGACGGAGAATGAACGCATAGGTAAGAACATTAGTAAAGCGCTAGTGTGGACGGAGAAACATTAGTAAAGCGCTAGTGTGCACGAGAAACATTAGTAAAGCGCTAGTGTGGACGAGAAACATTAGTAAAGCGCTAGTGTAGGACGGAGAAACATTAGTAAAGCGCTAGTGTGGACAGAAACATTAGTAAAGCGCTAGTGTGGACGAGAAACATTAGTAAAGCGCTAGTGTGGACGAGAAACATTAGTAAAGCGCTAGTGTGGACGGAGATACATTAGTAAAGCGCTAGTGTGGACGGAGA
>CM070834.1:3687164-3694664 GCA_036326025.1 Chrosomus eos
AATTATGAAGGTAAAAATGTCATCATTTTATAATCCTAATTAAAGGCCTTTTGGCTTTTTAAAAACATCGTGTGCTTTAATATTACATTGCATCACTTTTTGAACACACAATTAGCATTTCAAGCATCTGTTGTTTTTTGATGAAATTGTGGCTTTAATTATGAAGGTAAAATGTATTTTAAGTGTCACAACTTTCATAATCCTAATTAAACGCCTTTTTTAACCTTTTTTTAACCTGTATCAAAAAAGCGTACTTTGATACAACATTTTAACATTTTATTTTGAGCATCTGTCACTTTTTTTTTGATGAAACTAATTATGCTCCTGTAATTTTTTGATGAAATCACGGGTTCATCGCAGACGTTGTTTGACAGATGATCTCAAAGGGAAACGGTGTCCAAAAAATCGTTTGTTTTTTGCACATTTGTCGAACGGCTTCAGAATTTCAGTGTATTATTCCATGTTTTATTTAACACTAGTTCCTATAATGTGTGTTTCTTTGAGGTTGTTTTGATCAAATTGTCAAAAATTTCAATAATGCTAATCAACGGCTTTTAAAAATAATAATAAAAAATGCATACAACATTGCATCATTTTTAGCACAATTTTAGACATTCAACACTATAATGTGTGTGTGTTTCTCTGAGGTCTTTTGCTCTGCCGCTGTGTTTAACTCCAGGAATGTCTGTCGTGTTTGTTAATTCAGTCGTGTTTCTAGCGTGTGTAACGTCTGGCTCTTGTTGTGTGTGTGTGTGTGTGTGTGTGTCCAGTCGAGTCTCATGGGAGGTGAGGTGGGAATGGTCAGTCCCGAGACGGTGTCTCCCACTAAACTGGGCTCCCAGTATTACCAGCATTACACAGCAAACCCTCGACGGCGAGCCTTGCACAGCGACTCCATGGGTGAGTCCTTCATCATCATCATCATCCTCATCTTTCATTTGTTCTTTTTTAATCTCTTCTGTCAAAAGGGGTTTGTAGTGATTATTGATTTTCTTTTTTTTGTGCATTTTAAGACTTTTATTTGTGTCACCTCGGGCCTTGAGATGCCAACCTTGAAGATGTGTGTGTCAACCTTCAGGGCAAAACAAACCCGCTTTTATTTCTGTCAAACACACACACACCCCACACACACACACCACACACACACACAACCACACACACACATCGACTGTCTGTCACATATTCTGTGCATTTGAAGGCTTTTGTTTTGTGAATCATGTACACTCATGCATTCGGCAGATGTTGCATTCAAATAAACTCCTCATTGGTTCATGCGTTCCCTGGGAATCGAACCCGTGACCTTGGCGTTGCAAGCGCTGTGATCTATTTAATGCTCAATCGTTGACATTAAACGTTGTTTTTCTCTGTTTTTCTAGAGGTCCAGACGAAGAAAGTTCGGAAAGTTCCTCCTGGATTGCCGTCATCAGTAAGTCCTGTGTTCAGTTTCTGATTTTCACAGCGATGAAACTCACCTGTGATCGCCAGCCCGAGTCTCAATCACTGATATGATCTCTCTCTCCCCACACACACACACACACACACACACACACACACACACACACACACAACACACACACACACACACACTCACACTCACACACACACACACACACACACAACACACACACACACACAACCACACACACACACACACACACACACACACACACACACACACACACACACACACCACACACACACACACACACACACACACACCACACACACACACACACACACACCAACCACACCACACACACACACACACACACACACCACACACACACACACACACACAACACACACACACACACACACACAACACACCACACACACACACACACACACACACACACACAACACACATCACACACACACACACACACACACACACACACACACACACCACACACCACACCACACACAACACACACACACACACACACACACACACACACACACACACACACCACCACACACACACAACACACAACACACACACCACACACACACACACACACCACACACACAACAACACACCACACACAACACACACACACACCACACACACACACACACACACTCACAAACACAAACTTACATGTATAAACAAATAGCTCACTCATACACACTCTCTCAACATTTGAACTCTTATTGTTGTTGTTTTTAACAAGTGTCATAATATTTGAGTATGAATATTTTTGTGGATCTTCGCTGAGCTCAACACTGATGTGTGTGTTGTGTAATCTGTTCATTAGTATTAGTGTTACAGTTCTGCTGGCAAACACTTTACTATAATCTCACTTCAGCTAATGCTGGGTAATGCATTCACACAACAGTATTTATTCATCTTTATTAATAGAAATCAAAATACTGTTCATTGTTAGTTTATGTCAGCTCAGGTCCATTAAAAAATATGCAGCTTTTCATTTAATAATGCATTTGTAAAAATAGAAAAGAACATTGACTCTTCAGGCGTGTGTGTGTGTGTGTGTGTGTGTGTGTGTGTGTGTGTGTGTGTGTGGTGTGTGTGTGTGTGTGTGTGTGTGTGTGTGTTGTGTGGTGTGTGTGTGTGTGTGTGTGTGTGTGTGTGTGTGTGAGAGAGAGAGTGAGTGTGTGTTAATTTACAATAATACATTTTAATTTGACAAACTATTACATCTTTAAATGTTGTGCATATAATGAAAATAATACTATTCATAACTACTATAATTATTATTATCATTATTAACTTTAAATAATTATTATATGATATATTATAAGAGCTTAATACTCGTCAGTCAGTGGAACTACTGTTCACTGTTTTAATTAGCACTAATCATTCATTTAAACCTATTAAACATTAATTAAATCAATTTCTGAATCCGTTCTGTTTATTTTAAAAAAAATGTATAACTTGTTTTTGTGTATAGAGAAGTGATTTAGCACAAATACTAATATTTACGTTTAGTAAATTATGTTTGTATTATATATCTATCTGTAATTGTGCAGTTTTCGTCTGTGAGACGTGAGAGATCATCGTGTTGTGTGATCGAGCAGTTCTGCTAGACATGACGGCTTTCTGACATTATAACTGAATCATAATTGAAGGATTTTCTCAGACTTGAAGCGTTTGATTCATGATGTCACCGCACCGAATCTTTCTTCGTGATTTATTGGGTTTGTTTGTGCTTTTCAGTTTGAGGGATTCATTAGTGTGTGTTTGAGTCTCAGTTTGTTCAGTAAGAGAACAGAAGTATTAGAGTAGAAATAAATGTGTTGCTCTGTCCATCAGAAACACACAATTACCTGAAATAAATCTCAACGTTTGACAGGAGAAATATATATATATTTTACATGAGTGTGTGTTCATCTGCTCAGATAGAAGTGTTTTTACATCAGAAGGTTGTGTGTTTTTGCTCGTCTGCGCTCATCAGAGTGTTTAAAGTTTACAGCTTTAATTAAATTAAGTTTGTTCTGGAGAATACACTCATCCAGATCTGCAGTAACTCCTCATTCCCTGAGCTTTAACTCCCCCTACAGGCTGAGAGAGGCACTGCAGCGAGGTGTGTGTGTGTGTGTGTGTGTGTGTGTGTGTGTGTGTGTGTGTGTGTGTGTGTGTGTGTTGTGTGTGTGTGTGTGTGTGTGTGTGTGTGTGTGTGTGTGTGTGTGTGTGTGTGTCTGTGTCTGTGTCTGTGTGTGTCTGCTGTCTGTGTCTGTGTGTGTGTGGTGTGTGTGTGTGTGTGTGTGTGTTGTGTGGTGTGTGTGTGTGTGTGTGTGTGTGTGTGTGTGTGTGTGTGTGTGTGTGTGTGTGTGTGTGTGTGTGTGTGTGTTGTGTGTTGTGTGTGTGTGTGTGTGTGTGGGGTGTGTGTGTGTGTGTGTTGATTCACTCTGGACGGAGTGTTTCACATGTGCGTGTGGAGTGAGTGTTGAAGTGTTGTTGTTTCATCCGTGGTGTGTGTGTGTGTGTGTTGTGTGTGTGTTGTGTGTGGTGTGTGTGTGTGTGTGTAAGTGTAGTGTGTGTGTGTGAGTGTGTGTGTGTGTGTGTGTGTGTGTGTGTTGTGTGTGTGTGTGTGTTGTTGATTCACTCTGGACGGAGTGTTTCACATGTGCGTGTGGAGTGAGTGTTGAAGTGTTGTTGTTTCATCCGTGTGTGTGTGTGTGTGTGTGTGTGTGTGTGTGTTGGTGTGGTGTGAGTGTAAGTGTAAGTGTGTGTAGATGTGTGAGTGTGTGTCGTGTGTGTGTGTGTGTGTGTGTGTGTGTGTGTGTGTGTGTGTGTGTGTGTGTGTGTGTGTGTGTGTGTGTGTGTGTTGATTCGCTCTGGACGGAGTGTTTCACATGTGCGTGTGGAGTGAGTGTTGAAGTGTTGTTGTTTCATCCGTGTGTGTGTGTGTGTGTGTGTGTGTGTGTGTGTGTGTGTGTGTGTGTGTGTGTGTGTGTGTGTTGATTCGCTCTGGACGGAGTGTTTCACATGTGCGTGTGGAGTGAGTGTTGAAGTGTTGTTGTTTCATCCGTGTGTGTGTGTGTGTGTGTGTGTGTGTGTGTGGTGTGTGTGTGTGTGTGTGTGTGTGTGTGTGTGTGTGTGTGTGTGTGTGTGTGTGTTGATTCGCTCTGGACGGAGTGTTTCACATGTGCGTGTGGAGTGAGTGTTGAAGTGTTGTTGTTTCATCCGTGTTGTGGTGTGTGTGTGTGTGTGTGTGTGTGTGTGTGTGTGTGGTGTGTGTGTGTGTGTGTGTGTGTTGTGTGTGTGTGTGTGTGTGTGTGTGTGTGTGTGTGTGTGTGTGTGTGTTCATACGGCAGTAAAGACTCTTCAGTGTGTGTTAATCGTGCTCTTGTGGTTTTCCACCAAATGAACACAATAGAAACTTCATTCACATGATCTTTAAACATGTTCATCATAAAACATCAGCAAAATATCTTCATATTATAATTGATGTGTTCAAATAAGAATAACTGCAGTCGTACATCTATGCGTTCGCTTTCAAAGTTAAACTTTTATATGTGGTGTTGAATGAAGCAATTTGAGTCCTTTAGTTTTCCCTACAATCCCACAAATAATCTAATCTAATAAACTAATCTACAATTTGAGTCTTCATTAGTTTTCACTGATGAAAGTGTGAATCTCATACAAACATGTTTAATGCCAAATTTATAAGAAAATAAATAAGAATATGAAGCTTGTTTCATTATAAATTTATGTTCATGACAGTTTAAGATAAAGAAGATATTTTTTATTACATTTAAATAACCATCAATTATAATCAGAACAACAAATTGTATCATTATCTATAAGTGCTTTACCATTCTAATCACATTTGAATATGTTAATATGTTGTTTTTCTTAATTTCAATAACGAGAATTTGAGGTGAAAATTGTTGATGTTACAATGGGGGGAAATAATGTTTTTTTATTATAATCACTTGTAGTAGTAGTTTTTTTTTCATACGTGATATAAAGAGTATTTAAAATATTGTCTAAATATTTTTTAATCGTTTTTGAGATTAAATATGGCCTGAACACGAGATTAACAATAAAGATCGTAATAAAAATGGCCATATTGAATGTGATTTTTGCCGTTCACATCCTAAAATGCAGATCATCTGTAGTGTTATTGGGCACACACACACACACCAAAACACACACCACCACACACACACACACACACACACACACACACACACACACACCACACACACACACACACACACACACACACACACACACACACACACCACCAGACACTAAAACACGAGTGAAACCCTCAAACCGTTGTGTTTGTGCTGCTCTTGACGAAGGCAGCGATGAGAACGAGAGGGGGGGGGGCGGGGTCAGGTGTGTCTCCATGGCGACGGCTTGATTGACAGGTCTCGGACGGGAAGCGTGCAGACGGAGGTAAGACTTTGGCCTCGTCCCAAAACTCAGCGAAAGAAAGAAACAGCCTCCCGCACCAGCTGTCCACAGCGTTTGTGTAGGAACCCGAGTGTGAGAACCTGTGTTGTGTGTGTGTGTGTGTGTGTGGTGTGTGTGTGTGTGTGTGTGTGTGTGTGTGTGTGTGTGTGTGTGTGTGTGTGTGTGTGTGTGTGTGTGTGTGTGTGAACCCTTGCAGAACCTCGTCGTTTTGGACTACGTCTTAATGAACATGTGCTTGGTTTCCTGTGTGAGATTGAAATATTAGAGTTGATTTGCTGGTTTCCTGCAGCGATGCTCCACTGACACAGATGAAGTCTATTTCATGATCATAAAGAATTTAAAAAGGGGAAATTACTAATTTCAGCGTCATCTCGTAAGTTTAATTAGTGTTTGAGACTCCAGAAGGAATAATTCAGACACAAATGAAGATTCTGTCATGATTTCCTCACGGCCTGTCTGTCTCCTGTACGACCCAACACAGGAGAGACGCTGAGCAGAATGTGAACGCTGCTCTTTCACACGCAGCTCCACTGCACTTTACTACACTTTACTGCACTTTACTACACTTTACTACACTTTACTACACTTCACTGCACTTTACTGCACTTTACTGCACTTTACTGCACTTCACTGCACTTTACTGCACTTTACTGCACTTTACTGCACTTCACTGCACTTTACTGCACTTTACTGCACTTTACTGCACTTCACTGCACTTTACTGCACTTCACTGCACTTTACTGCACTTTACTGCACTCACTGCACTTACTGCACTTTACTGCACTTTACTACACTTTACTACACTTTACTGCACTTTACTACACTTTACTGCACTTTACTGCACTTTACTACACTTTACTACACTTTACTACACTTTACTACCCTTTACTACACTTTACTGCACTTTACTACACTTTACTGCACTTTACTGCACTTTACTACACTTTACTGCACTTTACTGCACTTTACTGCACTTTACTACACTTTACTGCACTTTACTACACTTTACTGCACTTTACTACACTTTACTGCACTTTACTACACTTTACTGCACTTTACTACAAGCCTTTACTCAGACAAAATGGCTTCAGAAGACTTGGAACATGATTGTTATATTATGAAATATGAATATGAAATATTATACATTTTATATATAGTGAAAGTGCATGTGAATGGAGGCAGTTGAGATCCAAAAAGGACCAAAAAACCCATCATAACAGTCTGAATTATGATTATGATTTAACAAAACTATTATGATTTAACAAAACTAGCATAAGGCATCAGCAAACTTGTAATATAGAGTCAAATAGACGAATATTATGATGTTTTTTTTTGTCATTTTTGCAGCCCAAATGCCTCCATTATGAGATATTAAGTCATAATTATGACTGACTATTTTTTTATGAGATACTTTTTTGTTTTTTACAAAGAAATTATGGATTTATACTTTTCAGCTCATAATTTAAACCTTTTGTAATGGTATCATATTTGTCATTATGGCATACAAAATTTTGTATGTTATTTGATTTTCTTCATAATTTCAACTATGAATTTTTATCTCATGATTTCATCTTATGTCAATTTATTTGTCAATTTGGACATTATATGTC
>CM070834.1:3699664-3707164 GCA_036326025.1 Chrosomus eos
TTCTTCTCTTCTCTTCTTCTTCTCCTTCTTCTCTTTCCTCTCTCTTCTCTATCTCTTCTTCTCTTCCTTTCTTCTCTCTTCTCCCTTCTTCTTCCTCTCTCTTCTTCTCCTTCTTCTTTCTCTCTTTCTTCTCTTCTCCTTCTCTTCTTCTTTCTCTCTTCTCTCTCTCTCTTCTCTTCTCTTCTCTCACTCTTATCTCTCTCTTCTCATCTTCCTCTTCTCTTCTCTTCCTCTTCTCTTTCATCTTTCTTCTCTTCTTCTTCTCTTCTCTTCTTCTCTCTTCTCACTCTACTCTTCCTTCCTCCTTCTCTCTCTCTTCTCTCTCTCCTTTCTCTCCTATCTTTCTTTCTCATCTCTCTTCTCTTCTTCTCTTCTCTCTCTCTTCTCTTCTTCTTCTCTTCTTTTCTCTTCTTCTCTTCACTCTTCTCTCTTTCTCCTCTCTCTCTCTCTTCTACTTCTCTCTCTCCTTCTCTCTCTCTTCTCTTTCCTCTCTCTCTTTCTCTCTCTCTTCTTCTCTCTTCTCTCTCTCTCTCCTCTTCTCTTCTCTCTTCTCTCTTCTTCTTCTCTTCTCTCTCTATCTCTTTCTCCTTTTCCTTTTCTCTCTTCTCTTCTCTCTCTCTTTCTCCTTCTCTCTTCTTCTATCTCTCTCTCTCTTCTTCTCTCTTCTCTTCTTCCTTCTCTCTTCTCTCTCTCTCTCTCCTTCTCTTCTCTCTCTCTCCTCTTTCTCTCTCTCTCTCTTCTTCATCCCCTCTCTTCTCTCTCTTCTTTTCTCTTCTCTTTCATCTTCTCTCTTTCTCTCTTCACTCTCCTTCTCTTCTCTTCTCTCCTCTCTCTCTTTCTTCTCTCTCTCCTTCTCCTCTCTTTCTCTTCATCTCTCTACTCCTCTTCCTCTTCTTTCTTCTATCTCTCTCTCTTCCTCTTCTCATCTTCTCTCTTCTTCTTCTCTCTCTTCTCTTCTCTTCTCTTCCTCTTATCTTCCTTCTCTTTCTTCTTTCTCTTCTTCTTCTCTCTTCTTTCTCTCTCTCTTCTCTCTCTTCATCTTTCTCTTCTTCTCTTCTCTCTCTTCTCTCATCTTCTTCTTCTCCTTCTCTCTCTTTCTCATTCTTTCTCTTCTTCTTCCTATTTCTCTCTCATCTCTCTTCCTCTTCTCTCTCTTCTCTCTCTTCTCTTCTCTTTCTTCTCTCTTACTTCTCTTCTTCTCTTCATCTCTCCATCTCTTCTCTTCATCTCTTCTTCTCTTCATCTCTTCTTCTCTTCATCTCTTCTCTCCATCTCTTCTCTTCATTTCTCCATCTCTTCTCTTCATCTCTTCTTCTCTTCATCTCTTCTCTTCATCTCTTCATCTCTCCATCTCTTCTCTTCATCTCTTCATCTCTCCATCTCTTCTTCTCTTCATCTCTTCTTCTCTTCATCTCTTCTTCTCTTCATCTCTTCATCTCTTCTTCTCTTCATCTCTTCTTCTCTTCATCTCTTCTTCTCTTCTTCTCTTCTTCAGCGGTTTATGAGAAACAATGGAGACTTTCTAAAGAGAGAAAGCCAGAAAGAGAAACATCTGAGCAATAACATTGCATTAGATGGCCGTCAAATACTTTCCACGTTCTCTTCCTCCTCCTCATCCCTCCATCCTCTTCTCCAGCGCAGCATCTGTTTCTCTCTTCACCTCCACACCGCCATTTCATGTTGATGTCTTGATCTTTCGGCCCTGTGTTTGTTCACTCTGTTTACTGACAACTTTTGTTTTTGTGCTTTAAGATAACTCTCTCTCTCTATGTCTCTCTCTCTCTCTCTCTCTCTCTGTGCATGCTGGGAGTTTGGGAATGTGAGCGTCTCACGGGTGAGAGGAGCGTTTCTGGGGATAGTTTTTTTTTTTTTTTTTTGTTTCTTTCTTTGCTATTCTCGGTTTTTTTTTTTTTTTTTTTTCTTTTTTTTTTTTTTTCTTTAGTTATAGTGTTATTTAGGATGGTTTAGTGTTAGAGGGAAACAATTGCTAGGTAAAAGTTGTTTTGCCTCGTGGCGGAGGGCTGAGATGGAGGTTGCGTCGGTTTCGCTCCGCCATGGAGTCCGGTGCGTGCCTGACGCCAGTGTAACAGTCGAGGATGTGCTCGTGGCGATCGGAGAACAAACTGGATTTGAAAACATTGTATCCGCTTCCAGGATGAACAAGGCCGTGGTTGTGTTTCTAAAGGATCAAAGTTTTGTGAGTAAACTCATCGTGAGCGGCATTTGGGTAAGTGGAGCGTTTGTTATTGTTTCACCCTTAGTATCGCAGTCGACAAGAGTAAACATTTCAAACTGTCCACCTTACATACCGAATGCATGCATTGAAAACGAACTGCAGAGGTTCGGGAAAATAGTAAGTGGAATTACACTAATTCCACTCGGGTGTAAAAAGGAAGCTTTAAAGCATGTGCTGTCTTTTAGGCGGCAGCTGTTTATGGTTTTGGAATCGCCGGCGTTAGAAATCTCGTTTCGGGTTAAACATGAAGACAAATCATATATGATCTATGCGAACACAAACCATTTGAAATGCTTCAAGTGTGGTAATGTAGGGCATAAAAAAATGGAATGCCCGCAAAAAACACAAGCTGAAGGCGACATCAACGAAACAAATGTAATTGAACAGGCGGTCGATGGTGTAGCAGAAATTGCGGATAAAAGTAAAGAAACAGACACAGATAATGAAACCGACAAAGAACAGAGTGAATCGGGTAGGCCTACTCATGAACAAAATGAATCAACTGAAGATATAGGCCAAAAGGAAATGGGTGAAAAGGAATCAGGGAAAAAAAAGGAAAAAACTAAAAATTGTGATGGAGGGAGAAAAAAGAGGAATTTTGAAGAGGCAGGGACAAGTGATGCCAAAAAATCCCATCTTGAAAGTTCGTATGATATAGATGTAGACACTGTGGAGAATCGATTCGATGATATACCTCTGTCTCAGCTCTCTGAAAGCACTGATGTGACTGAAGAGATGGCTGATGATGATTGTCTCTCTGAAATATCAGATATTCCCTCCAATTATGATGAGGATCAGTTATATACGGTAAAGGAGATTAATGATTTCCTTGATGACACCTTTGGGAAAAAAGCAGAAGTGAAGGGATTTTTTCCTGATGTGAAGAAGTTTTTGGCTTCAGTGATCAAGATACAAAAGACTGTCGGTTATGAAGAGTTAAGTAGAAAAAAAAGATTCAGATTGAAAAAAATGGTAACGAATCTGAGAAAAGAAAAAGTTCGTGAAAACGCCTTATAGTTTACTTATGAAGGAAGCACAGGTGAACCATCTGACCTTTTTTGTCTTATCTCTTTTTTTCCTTCTTCTGTCCTCTTTTTTCATGGAGAGCCTTAGAATAGGATCCATTAATATCAATGGGGGTAGAGATAACAGGAAAAGAGCATGTTTAAATGAGTATATACAAAATAAGAATTTTGATGTTACATTTGTACAAGAGACGCATAGTGATGTGAAAAATGAAGTGGAATGGGAAATGGAGTGGAGAAGCGATCTGTATATGAGTCACGGTACAAATGTTAGTGGAGGAGTTGCTATTTTATTTTCAAAGACAATTAATATTACCAGTGTGTCGGTTAATGAAATAGAAAAAGGAAGAGTTTTGGCTGTTCAAGCAAGTATAAACGGGTTTGTTTTTGTGTTTATTAACGTCTACGCACCAAATACTGGAGCAGAGAGGATACAAATATTTAAAAAGTTAAATGAGTTTTTAAAGCAAAATTGTGATGAAAATGTATGGTTGGTTTTAGGGGGTGACTGGAACTGTACAGAAAATTTTACTCTAGATAGAAATGGAGAAGAACCTCATCCCTCTTCTGCTAAATTTCTATATGATGTTACTAGTAATTGTAATTTAGTTGATGTATGGAGACAGCAACACCCTACAGTAAAGCAATATACGTGGATAAAGGTTTCTCATGATCGTATTAGTTCTGCCAGATTAGACCGATTTTATGTTAATAAGAGTAAAAGTAATAGAATTTTAAAATCAACAATTTGTCCAAATGGGTTCTCAGATCACCATTTATGTATAATAGAAATAAATATAAGGAAGACACAAAGCCATAGCTATTATTGGCATTTTAATGTGAAATTATTACAAGATGTGCTTTTTTGTGAAAAGTTTCATGTTTTTTGGATGGAGTGGAAAAAACAAAAAAGTAATTATGATGATATTGTTCAGTGGTGGGATATAGGAAAAGCACAAATTAGAATGTTTTGTCAAAATTATATATACAACACAAATGCTAGAATCAAAAAAACTGTTTTTGAACTAGAAAAAGAGATAAAACAGATTGAAAGTGAGTTAATTGTTGGAGATGTTGTGACCGTTGAAAAGCTAGAAGGGAAAAAAAAAGCTTTAGCCACAATATTCCATGAGAAAGCTAAAGGGGCTTTAATTAGAGCTCGCTTTGCATTCTTGAGAGAAATGGATGCACCAAGTTCCTTCTTTTTTAATCTAGAGAAAAAAGAAAAAGGGAAAAAAATGATGCTGCATTTGAAAGATGTGCATGGAAATGTGATTTCAGACCCAAATGAAATGAGAAAAATCGCTTTGGGTTTTTATACGGACTTATTTGGAGAAGGACAATGTGACATCGGATGCATTGAAGAGTTGCATAAAGACTTATTGAAGCTTTCTGATGAACAAAGTAAACAACTGGACTCTGGCCTTCAGTTAAAAGAACTGTCTGAAGCTGTTAAAAAACTCTCGACTGGAAAAACACCTGGTCTAGATGGACTTCCGTCTGAGTTTTATAAACATTTCTGGAACCTACTGAAAGACGATTTTTATGAAGTGTTTAATTATTGTTATCAACAACATGAGTTGCCTACTAGTTGCAAAAGAGCGGTTTTATCCCTGTTACCTAAAAAAGGTGATCTTGGTTTGCTGAAAAATTGGAGACCAGTGGCTGTTTTATGTACAGATTATAAAATTTTGGCAAAGTGTCTTTCTAATAGATTGAAACCTTTTTTAGAATATATGGTTAATGAATATCAAACATATTGTATCCCTAATAGAACAATAATGGACAATCTGTTTTTGGTTCGAGACATAATAGACATTGCACATCTGAACTCTGAAAATGTTGGCATTCTCGCAATCGACCAAGAAAAAGCATTCGACAGGGTTAGCCATTTTTATTTATTTAAAACGCTTGAAGCTTTTGGGGTTGGTCGGAGTTTCACTTCATGGATCAAAATGTTGTACAATGATGCATGTGTAATGTTGAAAGTGGGAGGAGGGCTGAGTCGGCCGGTTCCAGTGCTGAGGGGAATTAGACAGGGATGCCCGCTGTCAGGGATGCTGTATTCATTGGCCATTGAACCCCTACTTTGCAAGTTAAGGAAAACACTACAAGGGATTTCAGTTGAGAGGCCTATTAAGTTGGTTGCTTATGCTGATGATGTCACAATTTTTATTAAGAATGAGAGAGATGTGTCTAACTTAATAGAAACACTGACAATTTATGAAAATGCATCAACAGCTAGAGTCAACTGGGAAAAGTGTGAAGGGTTTTACTGTGGACAAAATAAAAACCCACCAGTGCTCCCAGGTGGTGTTAAGTGGAGTAAAGAAGGGTTTAAATGTTTAGGGGTTTATCTTGGAACTGAAACATTTAAGATGAGGAATTGGGAAGGAATGGTGGAGAAGATGTGTAGCCGGTTGTCTAAGTGGTCATGGGTGCTACCCCAGCTATCATATAGGGGAAGAGTTTTGGTTATCAATAATCTAGCAGCTTCGGCACTGTGGCACAAAATGAATGTCTTGGACCCGCCAGATGACATCATTCATGAATTGCAAAAAAGATTAGTGGACTTTTTTTGGACTGGACAACATTGGACTAAAGCCGCCATTCTTTTCCTACCAGTGAATGAAGGTGGACAAGGACTAATAGACATTAAGAGCAGAATTCAAACCTTCAGACTGCAAGCAGCACAGAAGCTACTGTATTCAAACAGATGCTGGACTGATACTGCTAAAGCCCTGTTACACAAAGTCGATGTTTTTAACTATGATCTACACTTGTTTTTAAGTAATCTAACAGAAATGGACTTAAAAGACACTTCTGCTCTTTATAAAACAATGCTGAAAACATGGACTTCAAATTTTCGAGTGAAAAGGAGCTGGTCTGACTCTGAATTCTGGATAAACGAGGAACCTCTTTTTAATAATCCACTACTTCAAGCAAAAGTGCTGATTTCAAAAAGTCTTCA
Source organism: Chrosomus eos (assembly GCA_036326025.1). NCBI lineage: Eukaryota > Metazoa > Chordata > Actinopteri > Cypriniformes > Leuciscidae > Chrosomus > Chrosomus eos. The sequence continues at coordinate 3,705,897 of CM070834.1, forward strand.
GAGAACAATGGCAAGAGCTGGATGCACAAGGATAAAGGACTTAAAACATCACGACGAGTGGAAAAGCCCAGTGGAAATGAGTAATCTGACAGGAATCAAGTCTGTCAGATTTATGAAACATGTAATGGATGAGATTGTATCTGCTTTACCCTCTGCCTTTCATCTGAAGTCAAGAGAAGCTCATTTGAATGAAGAGGAAGAAGAGAAGGAGAATTTTCCTGATATTATTGTTTCAGCTTTAGTGGAAGAAGAACCACAAGAGGAATCAATCCTCACTTTTAAGACTCCGGAGATACATGATTTCAAAAGGGTTTCAAAGAAAAGTTTGTATTGGACTTGTGTAAAAGTCGCTCACCAGTCAGTTCTGAAGGACTGTAGAGAAACGAAGTGGACCGATGTGTTGGGGCCAGACTCTTCCCCTAGAGGATGCTGGAGATCATTGTATAAATCTCCCATTGAAAAACGAACTGCAGACCTACAATGGAGAGTTATACATTGGGCAGTAGCTACGAACAGACACGTGGCTCGCATTGATCCCGCTGTAGAAAAGAAATGTCCTTTTTGTGATTCAGAAGAATCAATTGATCATCTGTTTTTATATTGCTCTAGACTGAGAGGTGTGTTCCAGACATTAGAAAACTGGATTGAAAAACTAGGTGAAGAGTTTAATGACACTGGGTTTATTTATGGACCGAAGTATAAGGCTTCTGAAAAGAGAAGAATTGGCATAATTAATTTGTTAATAGCAGAAACTAAAATGGCAATATGGGTAACAAGAAAAAAAATGATAAAGGAAGAAGCTTTGGTAGATCCAGAGATGATGTTAAGAGTTTTTGTGAAGGCAAGGATCAGAGCAGAGTTTGTTTATTTTAAATTGACAAAAAATCTGGTAAGCTTTAAGGAAACATGGGGTTTAAGTGAAGTCTTGTGTACTATAGATCATGAGGAAAACCTAATTATTAATTTTTAATAAAATAGCCGAAGGTAGAAAGTTTTTAATATGTGGTGTAGCAGTATATGTATGTCATTTATTTGTATTTTTTTTATTAATATTATTATTATTATTATTTTTTAGAGTGTCTTAAAATTTGATGTGATAATGCGAGATGTTTTTCTGTTTAATTGTAAAAAGAAAAAAAAAAGAATGAAAAGGAAAAAATTTCTTTAAAAAAAAAAAAAGAACTTTTTTGTATAAATAAAGAGATTCAAACGTCTCTCTATGTCTCTCGCTTCTCTCTCTCTCTCTCTCTCTCTCTCTCTCTCCTCTC
>CM070834.1:3714664-3717164 GCA_036326025.1 Chrosomus eos
ACACACACACACACTAGAGGAACAGAAGCATGTATTGTGCGTATACAATCCCGGGAGTGAGCAGCGGATCATTCATGTACTACTATAATGGAAAAGCGGTGAGTACTTCTGACTGTCATTCACCTCTGATCCGTGTGTGTGTGTGTGTGTGTGTGTGTGTGTGTGTGTGTGTGTGTGTGTGTGTGTGTGTGTGTGTGTGTGTGTGTGTGTGTGTGTGTGTGTGTGTGTGTGTGTGTGTGTGTGTGTGTGAGAGAGAGAGATCTGCTGGAAATGTGTCTTTGAACTGGGATGAGACGGGAGAAATGTGTGTGTGTGAGATAAGAGATGTGTGTTGTTTTAAGCGTGTGGTAAAGTGTGTGATGGCTGATATTCGCATCTGTTGACCTGTCTAACGTGAGCTTTACTCAGTCCGAGTGGAAATGTCCCGAGATGCAGGAGGAACAGACGGAGTTTGAATCTGCTGCTGTAATTTGTGAAGAAGAAAAAAAAAACACGGCAAAAGTTTGTAGGAAAAATCCCTGCAGCGTTCCCAGATCTGCATGTGTTTGAAAGGTTGTTTTAAACTGCGATCTGACAAATAATAATTTTTGGAAAAGTGTGAGAGCCGCTGTTATTCCAGAAGTCCCGAGAGAGAGAGAGAGTGGCCTTGAGAGAGAGACACTGAGATCATGCAGATGTTATTTATCGTAATGGTCAGTGCGTTGAGGTCAGAGGTCGTCAGGTTGTTGCTGGTTTGTGTCCTGAAGGGATTTTCTGTCCCGGTTCGGCTTTGGTAGAGTCACATCTCGCATGTTTAACTGGGAATTTTTTTTTACTTATTTTTAATGTATAATGGGGCTGATTTCTCGGGCAGATAATTTTGTGTAATATTTGTAATTCTACTATTATATGGGCAATTATAAATGTGATTTATGTAAATATTATGCACATAAAAAAAAAAACTTTGGAATTTTTCCTAAATGTCTGCATTCCCGCCATCGGGAAAAATGTGTTGGCCGATGATAAGTTGGACTTTCCCGCCCTAGATCGAATGCGTAGGCCTGTGTGTGTGTGGTGTGTGTGTGTGTGTGTTGTGTGTGTGTGTGTGTGTGTGTGTGTGTGTGTGGAAGGCCCTTCACTCATCATTGTTTGCTCTGGGTCTCAGCGTTGTGTGTTGATCCTCTGCCAGGCTCTTGCTGGGATTGTTTATTCTTCAATTTTAACAGTTAAAATTTTTCAGGACAACATCTTTGGTCCCGCCGACAGCGTCCGATGTCTCTCGCTCCGTGTGTTTTGCGGGCCGTGCCGGGCGTGTGTGTGTGTAGCGTGCCGGCGTGTGTGTAGAGCGACCCGGTTCTCGGGCTTTAGTGTTCAGGATGTCGGGTCGACTAATGAATCCACAAAAGAGCTTCAGTGAAAAACAAAAGGCCTGTTCACACACACACACACACACACACACACACACGAGCTTCGCTTCAACAGCGCCGGCTGATCGCCATTGTCATGCTAAGAGTCCGAGTGAATATTCCTGTGGTTTAATTAGCTCTCCGAGACTCTCACGCCGGGATTCATTCTGGAATATGGCATTCGAGACCAAAGTTTTAAGTTTTCTTTTAATTTTCCAAATAAGCTTTATTATTTAATTTTTGTCTTTTTTTTTTTTACATTTTTACATGCTCAAAATATTAGTTTGGATTTTTATTTATTAAATTACTTTTTTTTTACGTCGAGATAAAATTTGACACTTATTTTAAAATGTTAGTTTTGAATATTTCTTTAAATAAATGAGCAATATTTAAGATTACATTTTGTTTACAATAAATGGTTTTAACAGCAAAGAAAGAAAATACATCCTTTCTCCAGTCCAGTTTGTAAAACCATAAATTCCTTAAATATTTGTTGACTTAATAACATTAATAGCAATAATTAGGTACTGTATTGTTGAACTGTTTTGTAGTTATGTTAATCTATCATAATCTATATTTAAAATTACATTACGTTTTTATGTATTATTTATTTTATGTTTATGTGTGTGTATAAATAGATATACATATATGTATTTTCTTTACTGAGATCCTTTCTTGCATTGAGATTTTATAAATAATTTGTCTATTTTTGTGAATTTGTAGATTGTTTATTTATGATCTGTCCATTCATGATCCATTGACCAGATGTTTAGGAAATTATGAACCGTTTGTGTAGTTTTTCCAGCACACTAATTACTTCTGTCCAAATGACCAGTGTTAGTATGGAGTATGGAGTATGGACACACACACACACACACACACACACACACACACACACACACACACACACACACACACACACACACACACACACACACACGGACATTAGAACTGGAGAGTTTGTGACAAACAGAATTAATATAATCCTTATTGTGTTATGCAACATTTGAAGTCAGATGTAACGTGGCTGATTAGATCATCCGGACAACAAACCCAGCAACTCAACATCTCATTTGTGTTTGTATTAAGATTTTAGTAACATTTTCAACTGAGAC
>CM070834.1:3727164-3744664 GCA_036326025.1 Chrosomus eos
AGTCCAGTGTGTGGTGTGTGTGTGTGTGTTCGATCAGCTCCAGTGTGTGTGTGTTGTGTTCGATCAGCTCCAGTGTGTGTGTGTGTTGTGTTCGATCAGCTCCAGTGTGTGTGTGTTGTGTTCGATCAGCTCCAGTGTGTGTGTTGTTGTGTTCGATCAGCTCCAGTGTGTGTGTGTTGTGTTCGATCAGCTCCAGTGTGTGTGTGTTTGTGTTCGATCAGCTCCAGTGTGTGTGTGTTGTGTTCGATCAGCTCCAGTGTGTGTGTGTGTGTGTTGTGTGTTCGATCAGCTCCAGTGTGTGTGTTTGTTGTGTTCGATCAGCTCCAGTGGTGTGGTTGTGTTGTTGTGTTGTTCGATCAGCTCAGTGTGTGTGTGTTGTGTTCGATCAGCTCCAGTGTGTGTGTGTTGTGTTCGATCAGCTCCAGTGTGTGTGTGTTGTGTTCGATCAGCTCCAGTGTGTGTGTGTGTTGTGTTCGATCAGCTCCAGTGTTGTGTGTGTTGTTGTGTTTCGATCAGCTCCAGTGTGTGTGTGTGTGTGTGTTCGATCAGCTCCAGTGTGTGTGTGTGTGTTGTGTTCGATCAGCTCCAGTGTGTGTGTGTTGTGTTCGATCAGCTCCAGTGTGTGTGTGTGTTGTGTTCGATCAGCTCCAGTGTGTGTGTGTGTTGTGTTCGATCAGCTCCAGTGTGTGTGTGTGTTGTGTTCGATCAGCTCCAGTGTGTGTGTGTGTTGTTGTGTTCGATCAGCTCCAGTGTGTGGTGTTGTGTGTTTCGATCAGCTCCAGTGTGTGTGTGTGTTGTGTTCGATCAGCTCCAGTGTGTGTGTGTTGTGTTCGATCAGCTCCAGTGTGTGTGTGTTGTGTTCGATCAGCTCCAGTGTGTGTGTGTTGTGTTCGAAGCTCAGCTCAGTGTGTGTGTGTTGTGTTCGATCAGCTCCAGTGTGTGTGTGTTGTGTTCGATCAGCTCCAGTGTGTGTGTGTTGTGTTCGATCAGCTCCAGTGTGTGTTGTGTTCGATCAGCTCAGTGTGTGTGTGTGTTGTGTTCGATCAGCTCCAGTGTGTGTGTGTGTTGTGTTCGATCAGCTCCAGTGTGTGTGTGTTGTGTTCGATCAGCTCCAGTGTGTGTGTGTTGTGTTCGATCAGCTCCAGTGTGTGTGTTGTTGTGTTCGATCAGCTCCAGTGTGTGTGTGTTGTTTGTTGTGTTCGATCAGCTCCAGTGTGTGTGTGTGTGTGTTGTGTTTCGATCAGCTCCAGTGTGTGTGTGTGTTTGTGTTCGATCAGCTCCAGTGTGTGTTTGTGTTCGATCAGCTCCAGTGTGTGTGTGTTGTGTTCGATCAGCTCCAGTGTGTGTGTGTGTTGTTGTTTCGATCAGCTCCAGTGTGTGTGTGTGTTGTGTTGGATCAGCTCCAGTGGTGTGTGTTGTGTGTGTTGTTGTGTTCGATCAGCTCCAGTGTGTGTGTGTGTGTTGTGTTCGATCAGCTCCAGTGTGTGTTTGTTGTGTTCGATCAGCTCCAGTGTGTGTGTGTGTTGTTGTGTTCGATCAGCTCCAGTGTGTGTGTGTGTTGTGTTCGATCAGCTCCAGTGTGTGTGTGTGTTGTGTTTCGATCAGCTCCAGTGTGTGTGTGTTGTGTTCGATCAGCTCCAGTGTGTGTGTGTGTTGTGTTCGATCAGCTCCAGTGTGTGTGTGTGTTGTGTTCGATCAGCTCCAGTGTGTGTGTGTGTTGTGTTCGATCAGCTCCAGTGTGTGTTTGTGTTCGATCAGCTCCAGTGTGTGTGTGTTGTGTTCGATCAGATCCAGTGTGTGTGTGTTGTGTTCGATCAGCTCCAGTGTGTGTTGTGTTCGATCAGCTCCAGTGTGTGTGTGTGTTGTGTTCGATCAGCTCCAGTGTGTGTGTTGTGTTGTGTTCGATCAGTCCAGTGTGTGTGTTGTTTGTTTGTGTGTTCGATCAGCTCCAGTGTGTGTGTGTGTGTTGTGTTCGATCAGCTCCAGTGTGTGTGTTTGTTGTGTTCGATCAGCTCCAGTGTGTGTGTGTGTGTTGTGTTCGATCAGCTCCAGTGTGTGTGTGTTGTGTTCGATCAGCTCCAGTGTGTGTGTGTTGTGTTCGATCAGCTCCAGTGTGTGTGTGTGTTGTGTTCGATCAGCTCCAGTGTGTGTGTTTGTTGTGTTCGATCAGCTCCAGTGTGTGTGTGTTGTGTTCGATCAGCTCCAGTGTGTGTGTGTTGTGTTCGATCAGCTCCAGTGTGTGTGTGTGTTGTGTTCGATCAGCTCCAGTGTGTGTGGTGTGTGTTGTGTTTCGATCAGCTCCAGTGTGTGTGTGTGTGTTGTGTTCGATCAGCTCCAGTGTGTGTGTGTTGTTTGTTGTGTTCGATCAGCTCCAGTGTGTGTGTGTTGTGTTCGATCAGCTCCAGTGTGTGTGTGTTGTGTTCGATCAGCTCCAGTGTGTGTGTGTTGTGTTCGATCAGCTCCAGTGTGTGTGTGTGTTGTGTTCGATCAGCTCCAGTGTGTGTGTGTGTTGTGTTCGATCAGCTCCAGTGTGTGTGTGTGTTGTGTTCGATCAGCTCCAGTGTGTGTTGTGTTCGATTAGATCCAGTGTGTGTGTGTGTTGTGTTCGATCAGCTCCAGTGTGTGTGTGTTGTGTTCGATCAGCTCCAGTGTGTGTGTGTGTTGTGTTCGATCAGCTCCAGGTGTGTTTGTGTTCGATCAGCTCCAGTGTGTGTGTGTGTTGTGTTCGATCAGCTCCAGTGTGTGTGTGTGTTGTGTTCGATCAGCTCCAGTGTGTGTGTGTGTGTTGTGTTCGATCAGCTCCAGTGTGTGTGTGTGTTGTGTTCGATCAGCTCCAGTGTGTGTGTGTGTTGTGTTCGATCAGCTCCAGTGTGTGTGTGTGTTGTGTTCGATCAGCTCCAGTGTGTGTGTGTGTGTTGTGTTCGATCAGCTCCAGTGTGTGTGTGTGTTGTGTTCGATCAGCTCCAGTGTGTGTGTTTGTTGTGTTCGATCAGCTCCAGTGTGTGTGTGTTGTGTTCGATCAGCTCCAGTGTGTGTGTGTGTTGTGTTCGATCAGCTCCAGTGTGTGTGTGTTGTGTTCGATCAGCTCCAGTGTGTGTGTTTGTTGTGTTCGATCAGCTCCAGTGTGTGTGTGTTGTGTTCGATCAGCTCCAGTGTGTGTGTGTTGTTGTGTTCGATCAGCTCAGTGTGTGTGTGTTGTGTTCGATCAGCTCCAGTGTGTGTGTTTGTTGTGTTCGATCAGCTCCAGTGTGTGTGTGTTGTGTTTCGATCAGCTCCAGTGTGTGTGTGTTGTGTTCGATCAGCTCCAGTGTGTGTGTGTTGTGTTCGATCAGCTCCAGTGTGTGTGTGTGTTGTGTTCTCCACCTGTTATTGTTCTAGAAGGAATATTGTGCTTTAAATATGAAACTGAATGTCCATGTTCAACATCGGTTTATTATCGCAGAGAATAATTTCAACTCGTCCTTCAGTTTGTCGAAATATGAAATATTGTGTAAAAAAAATTTTTTTCATTCCTCTTTTTGAGCTGGAACTACTGAGAGTTTTCTCAGGGAAACTGTGTTTTACTGATATTTTTCATTTTGCTAAAGAAACTACTTTCATTTCTTTTTAAATCTGAGATTTCTTTTTCCCATTAGCGAACTCCTTTGAGCTTTAATATTTTCTTTAAGTCCCTCTGAGATTATAAGATAATACTTCAATAATAGTTCACATGTTCACGGTTTTCTGATGTAGGTTAATGATATTTTATTTACATATAAAATCATTCAGTGTTCTATTTAGATTCTAATTAGAAATTAATTGATTAATTTAAAAAATGATTTAATTAGGTTTTCATCAATTTGTTTAGATTTTTTTGGGGGGTTTTAAAATTAATAATTTGTTTAAATTGTGGATTTTTATTATATAATTATTAGTTGTGCTTCATCAACCAAATTTTTGTTTTTTATAAACATTTATTTAATTAATTATCAGCTTTTCATCAGCCAATACCAAATCATGAGCAGGACAAAGCTGTTCAGAAATCAAATGAAGATGATCTGAGATGTTGACTGGCAACCTGATCGAAACAAGTTGTGTGTGTGTGTGTGTGTGTGTGTGTGTGTGTGTGTGTGTGTGTGTGTGTGTGTGTGTGTGTGTGTGTGTGTGTGTGTGTGTGTGTGTGTGTGTGTGTGTGTGTGTGTGTGTGTGTGTGTGTCACTCTCTCTATTAGTTGTGTGTAAAGTGTTTCCTGGCTGTATTGACATCTGACCTGAAACACATACACACAGTCACACACACATACACACAGTCACACACACACATACACACAGTCACAGGTGCTGTTGTGGGAGGCACTTGTCTTTGCACGGTTCTCCCTAATCAAGCCACAGGAAGCCGCTTCTCCTCAGGGAGTGTGTGTGTGCTCCCTTCGCTGTGGTTCATGTGGAATAGATTAGTGTTTGATGGTAAATCCAGACCCCAGTGTGTGTGTGTGTGTGTGTGTGGTGTGTGTGTGTGTGTGTGTGTGTGTGTGTGGTGTGTGTGTGTGTGTGTGTGTGGTGTGTGTGTGTGTGTGTGTGTGTGTGTGTGTGTGTGTTGGAGCTCTTGATGTTGTTCTACATCTGTACAGCATTATGGCAGTTGCAGGTTGATGGAATAAAGTTCAAAGTGAGGGGCGGAAGTTCCTTCTGCAAAAATAACGTTTTTGTGTCTATCTCAAAAGTGTGTGTTTTCATGCATGTGTATGATTATTGCATGTGTGTGTGTTGTGGGTCAGTTCAGCACAGGTGCAGTAAGCGAGTTACAATGATAAGGTGTAGAGGGAGTGTGTGTGTGTGTGTGTGTGTGTGTGTGTGTGTTGTGTGTGTGTGTGTGTGTGTGTGTGTGTGTGTGTGTGTGTGTGTGTGTGTGTGTGGCTTTCGTGACTGCTCTAGTTTCACTCCATCTGCTCCTGATCTTTAGCAGTAAACAGACTCATTCCTGCAGCATTTGTTCTCCAGAAGTGACTGATTCCTCAAGTCATGTGTGTTGTTGTACAGAGGTGTGCTGCTACATTAAATGATCAGATGCTCCGATTTCACCTGCTGGACCAAAAAAATCCCACAGACACGCATCAAAGGAGAAACCAGAGCCACATCTACAGACAAAACAGGAAGAAAACACCTAGCAACCGCCTAGCAACCCTGAACTCATTACCAACTGCATAGCAACACCCTAAAACACTCGAAACACACTAACTGCATAGCAACACCCTAAAACACTCGAAACACTCTAACTGGATAGCAACACCCTAAAACACTTGAAAAACTCTAACTGCATAGCAACACCCTAACTGCATAGCAACACACTAACTGCATAGCAACACACTAACTGCATAGCAACACCCTAAAACACTCGAAACACACTAACTGCATAGCAACACCCTAAAACACTTGAAACACTCTAACTGCATAGCAACACACTAACTGCATAGCAACACACTAATGCATAGCAACACACTAACTGCATAGCAACACCCTAAAACACTCAAAACACTCTAAATGCATAGAAACACACTAATGCATAGCAAACACACTAACTGAAACAGCCTAAAACACTCGAAACACACTAACTGCATAGCAACACCCTAAAACACTCGAAACACACTAACTGCATAGCAACACCCTAAAACACTCGAAACACACTAACTGCATAGCAAACACCACTAAAACACACTAACTGCATACAACACACTAACTGCATACAACACCCTAAAACACTCGAAACACACTAACTAGCATAGCAACACCCTAAAACACTCAAAACACTCTAACTGCATAGCAAAACACACTAACTGCATAAACACCCTAAAATAAACACTACCTAAATACAACACTAAAACTGCATAGCACCCTAACAACACCTAAAACACTCGAAACTAACACTAACTGCATAGCAACACCCTAAAACACTCGAAACAACACCACTAACTGCATAGCACACGCAACCCTAAAACACTCAAACACACTAACTGCATAGCAACACCTAACACTAAACTGCATAGCACACCTAAAACACTCGAAACACACTAACTGCATAGCAACACCCTAAAACACTCGAAACACACTAACTGCATAGCAACATCCCTAAAACACTCGAAACACACTAACTGCATAGCAACACCCTAAAACACTCAAACACACTAACTGCATAGCAACACCCTAAACACTCGAAACACACTAACTGCATAGCAACACCCTAAAACACTCGAAACACACTAACTGCATAGCAACACCCTAAAACACTCGAAACACACTAACTGCATAGCAACCCCACACTAACATGCAAGCAACACCTAACGAAAACACACACTGAAACAAACACTCAAACACACTAACTGCAAAGCAACACCCTAAAACACTCGAAACACACTAACTGCATAGCAACACCCTAAAACACTCGAAACACACTAACTGCATAGCAACACCTAAAACACTCTGAAACACACTAACTGCATAGCAACACCCTAAAACAATCAAACACCTAACTGCATAGCAACAACAACCCTAAAACATCGAAAACACCTAACTGCATAGCAACACCCTAAAACATCGAAACACCTAACTGCATAGCAACACCCTAAAACATCGAAACACACTAACTGCATAGCAACACCCTAAAAACTAACATCTAACTGCATAGCAACACACTAACTGCTGCAACACACTAACTGAACACCCTAAAACACTCGAAACACACTAACTGCATAGCAACACCCTAAAACACTCGAAACACACTAACTGCATAGCAACACCTAAAACACTCGAAACACACTAACTGCATAGCAACACCTAAAACACTCGAAACACCTAACTGCATAGACACCCCTAAACCATAGCAACACACTAACTGAAACAGCCTAAAACACTCGAAAACACACTAACTGCACATCAACACCATAAAACACTCGAAACACCCTAACTGCATAGAAACACACTAAAACAATCGAAACACCCTAACTGCATAGCAACACCTAAACATGCATAGCAACACACTAACTGCATAACAACAGCCTAAAACATTGAAACATCCTAACTGCATAGCAACACCCTAAAACATCAAACACCCTAACTGCATAGCAACACCCTAAAACACTCAAAACACACTAACTGCATAGGCAACACACTAACTGCAAATCAACACACTAAAACAATCGAAACACCCTAACTGCATAGCAACACCCTAAAACACTCGAAACACACTAACTGCATAGCAACACCCTAAAACACTCAAAACACACTAACTGCATAGCAACACCTAAAACACTCGAAACACACTAACTGCATAGCAACACCCTAAAACACTCGAAACACACTAACTGCATAGCAACACCCTAAAACACTCAAAACACACTAACTGCATAGCAACACCTAAAACATCGAAACACACTAACTGCATAGCAACACCCTAAAACACTCGAAACACACTAACTGCATAGCAACACCCTAAAACACTCGAAACACCCTAACTGCATAGCAACACCCTAAAACACTCGAAAACACACTAACTGCATAGCAACACCCTAAAACACTCAAAACACACTAACTGCATAGCAACACCCTAAAACACTCAAACACACTAACTGCATAGCAACACCCTAAAACACTCAAACACACTAACTGCATAGCAACACCCTAAAACACTCGAAACACCCTAACTGCATAGCAACACCCTAAAACACTCAAAACACACTAACTGCATAGCAACACCATAAAACACTTGAAACACACTAACTGCATAGCAACACCCTAAAACACTCAAAACACACTAACTGCATAGCAACACCCTAAAACACTCAAAACACACTAACTGCATAGCAACACCATAAAACACTCGAAACACTCAAACTGCATAGCAACACCCTAAAACACTCAAAACACACTAACTGCATAGCAACAGCCTAAAACACTTGAAACATCCTAACTGCATAGCAACACACCAACTGCATAGCAACAGCCTAAAAAACATTTAAAGCGCACAGGAATGTGTGCGTTAATAATGGACAGGTGCTTCACTACAGCAGAGAAATACAGCCAGAACTCAATCTCCATGTTATTGAACCCCCTCCAGAGTCATAGTCTGATCTCTTTCACAGACGTGTGTGTGTGTGTGTGTGTGTGTGTGTGTGTGTTGTGTGTGTGTGTGTGTGTGTGTGTGTGTGTGTGTGTGTGTGTGTGTGTGTGTGTGTGTGTGTGTGTGTGTGTGTGTGAGAGTGGGAAAGCCTTCCATCTGTGCTGAAGTCTCTTGGTCTCCATAAAACTCCTCAAACTTCGCCCTCAAGCTCTGGAGACATCACAAGTTCTCCGTTGAGTTTCATTTAGTTTGGTCTCAGATTTTTCTCCTACAATTCCTTAGGAAAAAAAAGAAATTTCTCATCAGAAACCACTTAAATTTATCGTTTGCTCTGCAGAGCTGTCTCGGATAAACATTTGAAATGTTGGAGAGGTCTAATAATGTGATGTTCTTGTTGTCATTTGAGGTAATTTAGGAAGATAATCTGTTTCTTTATATCTGAGGGCGTTCTGTCCTCGTACGCCCACTGTGTGTTATCCCAGCACAATATTCCCATCCGCATGTTCCCATGTTCCTGCATAGTCATTACAGCACAGTTTTCAGACGGAATCTTGCTGTTGTGCGCTGATGTCATCACTGATCGCCGCAGTGCTCCTCTCATATTCGCACTAAATTATTGTGTTGCAACACTTTGGGAACACGGCAAATTGTTCCTGGGAAAGTGTTTCTCTCCGGATATTATAAAGAGGCGTTTTGCAGGCTTCTGTCTTTTCTCTAATGCTTCTTCATGCATGTCAGGGTGATCTTGATTGCATTAAAAACCTAAAGTAAAATGCATGTTGAGAGGGTGTGTTGTGTGTTCAGTCGTCCTGATCAGTGTGTGTTGTGTGTGTGTTTCAGGTATACGCCCCGTCTGCCAGCACTGCCGATTATAACCGAGACTCACCAGGTTACCCGTCCTCTAAAGCACCGGGCAGCAGCTTTCCCAGCTCCTTCTTTATGCCAGGTAAACACAGAACAACTGCCTAACACACTCAGAATACCCTAGCCTAGCAACTGCATAGCGACAGCCTAAAACACTCGCATCACCCTAAAAACCACATAGCAACAGTCTTAAAACACACAGAACACCCTAGCAACTGCATAGCGACAGCCTAAAACACTCGCATCACCCTAAAAACCACATAGCAACAGTCTTAAAACACACAGAACACCTTAGCAACTGCATAGCAACAGCCTAAAACACTCGCATCACCCTAAAAACCACATAGCAACAGTCTTAAAACACACAGAACACCCTAGCAACTGCATAGCAACAGCCTAAAACACTCGCATCACCCTAAAAACCACATAGCAACAGTCTTAAAACACCCAGAACACCCTAGCAACTGCATAGCAACAGCCTAAAACACTCGCATTACCCTAAAAACCACATAGCAACAGTCTTAAAACACCCAGAACACCCTAGCAACTGCATAGCAACAGCCTAAAACACTCGCATCACCCTAAAAACCACATAGCAACAGTCTTAAAACACCCAGAACACCCTAGCAACTGCATAGCAACAGCCTAAAATACTTGCATCACCCTAAAAACCACATAGCAACAGTCTTAAAACACACAGAACACCCTAGCAACTGCATAGCAACAGCCTAAAACACTCGCATCACCCTAAAAACCACATAGCAACAGTCTTAAAAACCACAGAACACCCTAGCAACTGCATAGCGACAGCCTAAAACACTCGCATCACCCTAAAAACCACATAGCAACAGTCTTAAAACACCCAGAACACCCTAGCAACTGCATAGCAACAGCCTACAATACTCAGAACACACTAGTGATTGCTTAGCATCTGCCTGAAACACTTATATCACCCTAAAAACCACATAGCAACAGTCTTAAAACACCCAGAACATCCTAGCAACTGTATTGCAACCGCCTAAAACACTCGCATCACCCCAAAAACCACATAACAACAGTCTTAAAACAACCAAAACACCCTAGCAACTGCATTGCAACAGCCTAAAATACTCACATCACCCTAGAAACAGCCTAACAACCGCCTAAAACACTCGCATCACCATAGAAACAGCCTAGCAACAGCCTAAAACACTCAGAACGCACTAGTGATTGCATAGCAACTGCCTAAAACACTCGCATCACCATGGAAAAACAGCATAGCAACAGCCTAAAACACTCAGAACACCCTAGCGATTGCATAGCAACAGCCTAAAACACTTGCATCAACCTAGAAACTGAATAGCAACAGCCTAAAACACTCAGAACACACTAGCGATTGCAAAACAACTGCCTAAAACACTTGTATCACCCTAGAAACTGAATAGCAACAGCCTAAAACACTCAGAACACACTAGTGATTGCATAGCAACTGCCTAAAACACTTGCATCACCCTAGAAACTGAATAGCAACAGCCTAAAACACTCAGAACACACTAGCGATTGCAAAACAACTGCCTAAAACACACAGAACACCCTAGCAACTGCATAGCGACAGCCTAAAACACTCGCATCACCCTAAAAACCACATAGCAACAGTCTTAAAACACCCAGAACACCCTAGCAACTGCATAGCAACAGCCTACAATACTCAGAACACACTAGTGATTGCTTAGCATCTGCCTGAAACACTTATATCACCCTAAAAACCACATAGCAACAGTCTTAAAACACCCAGAACATCCTAGCAACTGTATTGCAACCGCCTAAAACACTCGCATCACCCCAAAAACCACATAACAACAGTCTTAAAACAACCAAAACACCCTAGCAACTGCATTGCAACAGCCTAAAATACTCACATCACCCTAGAAACAGCCTAACAACCGCCTAAAACACTCGCATCACCATAGAAACAGCCTAGCAACAGCCTAAAACACTCAGAACGCACTAGTGATTGCATAGCAACTGCCTAAAACACTCGCATCACCATGGAAAAACAGCATAGCAACAGCCTAAAACACTCAGAACACCCTAGCGATTGCATAGCAACAGCCTAAAACACTTGCATCACCCTAGAAACTGAATAGCAACAGCCTAAAACACTCAGAACACACTAGCGATTGCAAAACAACTGCCTAAAACACTTGTATCACCCTAGAAACTGAATAGCAACAGCCTAAAACACTCAGAACACACTAGCGATTGCATAGCAACAGCCTAAAACACTCAGAACACCCTAGAAACAGCGTAACAACAGCCTAAAACACTTGTATCACCCTAGAAACTGAAAAGCAACAGCCTAAAACACTCAGAACACACTAGCGATTGCAAAGCAACTGCCTAAAACACTTGCATCACCCTAGAAACTGAATAGCAACAGCCTAAAACACTCAGAACACACTAGCGATTGCATAGCAACTGCCTAAAACACTCAGAACACCCTAGAAACAGCATAACAACTGTCTAAAACACTTGCATCACCCTAGAAACTGAATAGCAACAGCCTAAAACACTCAGAACACCCTAGCGATTGCAAAGCAACTGCCTCAAACACCCAGAGCACCCTAGAAACAGCATAACAACTGCCTAAAACACTTGCATCACCTAGAAACCACACAGCAACAGCCTAAAACACTCAGAACACTTGTTAACTATTGTTGAAGGGTGCTTCACTACAGCAGAAACAAACAGCCACAACAAAATCTCCATGTTATTGGACCTCTCAGGACCATAAGTCAAAGCCTGATTCAACTCTGATCTACTGTGTGTGTGTGTGTGTGTGTGTGTGTGTGTGTGTGTGTGTGTGTGTGTGTGTGTGTGTGTGTGTGTGTGTGTGTGTGTGTGTGTGTGTGTGTGTGTGTGTGTGTGTGTGTGTGTGTGTGTGTGTGTCGGTTTATGTGATTTATGAGGACACAAATTTGTATAATGACATGTGTATTACACTGGTATTACAAATTATGGGTGGTTTATGAGGACATGTCAAAAGTCCTCATAAATCAAATGGCTTAAAAAACATAAAAAACAATGTTTTATTAAATATGTAAAAATCCAGCATGTCTCCTGTAAGGGGTAGGTTTAGGGACAGGGGCAGTGTAGGGGGATAGAATATACAGTTTGTCCAGTATAAAAACCATTACGCCTATGGAGAGTCCTCATAATGCTGTTGCACCAACGTGTGTGTGTGTGTGTGTGTGTGTGTGTGTGTGTGTGTGTGTGTGTGTGTGTGTGTGTGTGTGTGTGTGTGTGTGTGTGTGTGTGTGTGTGTGTTTCATGAATGATTTCAGATGGTCATCACAGTACAGACCCATGGAGCTCGTCCGGCAGTATGAACCAGCCCGGATACAACAGCATGCTGGGAAACTCCACACACAGCGCTCAGAGCAGCAGCTACTGCGGCCTTCACCCACACGAGAGACTTGTGAGCGCATTTACTCGCGTATCTTACCTAGTTAAAGGTGCACTGTGTCATTTTTAGCGGCATCTAGTGGTGAGGTTGTGAAGTGCAACCAACAGAAGTTACGGTGGCCGACAGGAAAATATGTCGTCGTCTGAGACAGCAGAGAGTAGGCAATGAGGTTTCTTTACAAAGATAAATTAAGAAATTAGGTTATTGCGAATATTATTGTTATTTGTTCATCCTTTTAGCTAGCTTCTTTTCAAGAACAACATAGTGACAAAACTCGTTTGCCCGTTAAGGGCTCCTGTAGAAACATGGTGGCTCAAAATGGCCATTTCAATATGGTAAAAATGGTAAATGGACTGCATTTATATAGCGCTTTCACAGACCTAATGGCCACCAAAGCGCTTTACATATTGCCTCACATTCACCCCATTCATACACACATTCATACACCGACGGCGGTGTCAGCCATGCAAGGCGCCATCCATTTCGTCGGGAGCAGCTGGGGTTAGGTGTCTTGCTCATGGACACCTCGACACTTAGTCAGGTGGAACCGGGGATTGAACCACCAACCTTTTGGTTTGTAGACAACCTACATGAACCACTGAGCCACTGCCGCCCCATATAAGTGGACCCGCGGTGTGTGTAGATAGAAATGGCTCATTCTAAGGTAATAAAAGCATAACGGTTCATAATGTAACGTCTTTATACACCACTGAAAACATAGTTATGTTTATGATATTGCATTTCTGTCAACAGATCCTCCTAAATATTACACAATGCACCTTTAAGATTAGTTCAGCAGACTTGTTAGTTTTTAAACGGTGTCCAATGATAGCACTGCAAAACTAATCTTGTTTTTGTTTGAATTAAGATTAGTTTTCTTACTCCATTGGCAGATCATTTTGCTTGTTTTAAGCAAAAACGCCCTTAATTTTGATTATCTCCCCTGAAAAACAAGAAATACAATGTTATGGTGTTTTACTCATCTTGAGTTAAGAATGTTTAGATATTTGGCCTGGAAACAAGACAAAAATACTAAGTAAGTAGTAAAAAAAGCATGTTTGCAGTGAAAACGCTTCCAGGATGGAGTTTAAAAAAAAGGTGCTCTATGATCAAAGGTTCAACAAAGATAAACGTTCATTTCTGGCTCAGTCTCATGTGTTCAATAACTCTCTTTCTGTGTGTTTTGCAGAGTTACCCGTCACACTCGTCGGCTGAGATTAACCCCAGTCTTCCTCCCATGTCCAGTTTCCACCGGAGCGGCGGGTCCAATCACTACAGCACGGCGTCCTGCTCCGCAACCACTAACGGCACAGAGAGCGGCATGCGTGAGTTCTGCATTTATACACAAACTCCTGTATTAGGAATATTTAAGGCCAGACAAGTCATTTGTTGAGGTCAATTTGTAAAGAAAGACTACACGCAAAAAGTTTGGGGTCAAAACGAATTTTCTTTTTTCTTTTTTTTAAAGAAATTAATACTTTTCTTCAGAAAGGACGCATTAAATTGATCAAAAGTGACAGTAAAGACATTTATAATAATGCAAAATATTTATTTTTTAATTAAATGCTTTTCTCTTGAACTTTCAAAGAATCCTGAAAAAAAATTAATCACGGTTTGCACAACAATTTGAACTGTTTTCAACTGTGATAATAATCATAAATTTTCTTGAGCATCAGATCATCATAGTGATTTCTGAAGGATCACGTGACACTGAAGACTGGAGTAATGATGATAAATTCAGCTTTGATCACAGGAATAAATTACACTTTACTATATATTCACATAGTAAACAGCTGATTTACACTGGAATAATATTTCACAATATTACTGGGTTTGTTTTGTATTTTTAATCAAATAAATGCAGCCTTGGTGAGCAAAAGAGACTTCTTTTAAAAACATTAAAAATATTACAGACCCCAACAGTAGTGTATATATTCAAACGCACATACCTATAGACTAAACACGTAATACACATGTGCACGCCGTCAGCGTTTTCACATATTCGCGTTTTTGAAATTTCCTTGGATCCTATTTCAGGGTTTGCGTTCTCGAGCCGCTAAACGCTGTTGTCGTGTGGATGAGCGGCCGGAGCGTGTTTAGGGTTTTCTGTTAGAACGGTGTGTGTTAGCGGCCGCTACGTTAATAACTAACGATCTTTGCGACGGAAGTGAATCATTCAAAACTAACTTTATCTGGACAATAACTCTCTTTTACTGTTAAAAGCGCTGTATAAATGAACGAGACCTGACTTCTGTTCTTGCTCTCTCAGTGGCTGCGTTTACATGAACGCTAATTATGTGATCGGGTTGATGTGTGTGTTTATGTGTCGCAAGCTTCAAATCAGGATATTTTTTGCCATGCATACACTACATAAATATACAGTTTCCTGCTGTTTGGCATCATAACCATTCTCCTACATTGGTTCTTTATTTGTTTCAAACCGCAGACTTACTATTTATCTATTTCTGGTCCTAATTTGGGGACAATGAGCATATGAACCGTTGTGCCGCTGCTTATATTTATCACGCAGTAAAAATGCCCAAAAACATCGTCTGTGGATGAGAATCTGAAACCTCGTCACACGTAATTTCTATTACGCTATTTCTACGCCATTACACATGCGCACGCCTTTCAGTTTCAGTTTTTAATCTGATCAAGTGTTTACATGTTCTCTCGATCGACTTAGGAAAGGAATAAACTCCTTTCAATCGGATTGAGCCGTCAAGCTCATTACTAACGGATCATTGGGTTGCATGTAAACGTAGCGAGTCTGAATCAAAGATTTGATTCACTTTGATTCAGTCACTTTCACAATGCGAGCTAATGCAAATGTTGAGGTGTTTGATTATTTGATTGAATAATATTAGGATACTTGTTTTGAGAGAAGGAGTCGAGGGAGCTACCGGAGATCAGGTTCAGCGGCTCAGTAATATTAATTATTAATAAACCTCTCTGGTCATGTAAATATGATTAGTAGCTGTTTCTGATCAGCTGATCAACATCATTGGTCATTCCTACAACTGTCAGATATAAAATCAGCCTTGATATTGACATAAACGCTTTCTGTTTTTGTGAATATGGAGTAAATGTTAATTGTCTAAAGAGTTTTTTTGACTCAAAGTCCCTCCATGTTGGCGAAGATAATTATGATATTTCTGCTATAATGACAAACATGCTTGTTTTTTTTTTATGGAAACTAGGGGTGTAAAATAAATGAAATTAAAAATAAATGTTTAAATAATTGTTAAAATAAATCACTAAAATCAAACCATTTAGATTTTGTCATTTAAATTTTTATTTAAAAAACTCATAAAAATAAAGAAAAGGGATTAAATAATTATATTAAAATTAAATTTCAAAATTGTAAAAAAAAAAAAAAAAAAAAAAAGTTTCAAGAACTGAATATTCTTCAGGGTTCAGTTATGAATTTATATGAGTTTATATATATATATATAAAAACATTTTTAACTCACAAATGATGATTTCTCAGCAATTTCTACTATATTTCAGAGCTTAATTTTTTTATACAGAGCTTTTTGTTAATACAAGGAACAAACTAAGATTTTTTTTTTAAGATCTTGTTTTAAAAGCTTGTTTTGTCTTATATTAAATAATTTTAAACTGGTCCTGGAAGTGTGCTAGTGCTCCTGGTTGAGAATCACTGCTCTGAAGTGTTCATTTATCAGCACTTTTGCCTCATTTAAATGAATATGAGTTTTAAAGCTCTATAATCTCTCTGTTGTGTTTCAGCGAATCGATCGTCGAGCGGAGCAGGGACGAGTTCTCAGACGGGAGACGCGTTAGGAAAGGCCCTGGCTTCAGTGAGTCAACAGGTCTCACAGGCCCGGACAACACAACACACACACCTGCTAAAGACAACATGAAACCACATTCACAACTTCTTAAGCTTCGACCAATAGCAAACCGTTCCAGCATCCAGTCAGCTCTCCATGCACTAAATCAAGCCCCGCCCACATTAGTTCACAATAGGGGTTTCATGTGGACTTTAATGCATCGTGCACAACAGACGTTTATCAAGAGAGTAAATGTGATTTCATGTTGCCTTTTAAACATCTTAGCCAGCAGAATCTTTCAGACAAATGAGGATTAGCACAAACGCTCCTGTAGGGAGTGTGCGCATGATGTTGTGTGTTTGTGGCGTTCTCGTTTGTCATTGCGGTGTGTTTGTTGTCGTTGTAGATCTATTCCCCCGACCACACCAATAACAGCTTCTCATCCAACCCGTCCACTCCTGTGGGATCACCTCCGTCGCTCACAGGTAACGGTGTGTGTGTGTGTGTGTGTGTGTGTGTGTGTGTGTGTGTGTGTGTGTGTGTGTGTGTGTGTGTGTGTGTGTGTGTGTGTGTGTGTGTGTGTGTGTGTGTGTGTGTGTGTTTATTCTCAACAGATTTTTAAACACACACACTGTTAGCGCTGATATCAGTCACCTGATAACACTAGTTCTGCTTTACTGCTCACTGCTACTATTCATTATATTCTATAAAAAGAATGTTTAAAACACTGTGCATTATAATAATCAGCATTTTCAACATTTAGTAGGTTGCCACTGAGGTTATTGTAGTTAACTATAGCGCAATTCAAAACATATTTTGCAATTTTCATGTTCCGTAGGATGTTCACACCTAAACTCTAAAAAACACTGGTTTAAAAACAACCCAATTTGGGTTGTTTTCAACCCAAGGGCTAGGTAAATATAGGACAAAACACATGTTGTGTTCATTTTATTATTAATGGATGTTTATTTAACCTAGCATACTGGGTTGATTCATTTATAAAACTAGCTTCTTTTTAACTTCATACATGAATTAATGTTGACGGATTAACTTAAATTCTCTAAACTTTAAAATAAAAAAATACTCCACACAACCACTGGTTTGCATGAGAATTCATTTATTTTTGATAATTTTTTACAGTGTAGAATATTTTATATAGTTGAATACATAGTGCATACATTTAACTCAACCCCTGGGTTGTTATATCCGGGTAATACAAAAACTACCCAAACACTGGGTTGTTACATCTAACACAGGATCTGGGTTACACAAAAACTACCCAAATACTGAAAAAATAACCCAAAAA
>CM070834.1:3749664-3752164 GCA_036326025.1 Chrosomus eos
TAAAACTGTAGAAACTTAGTTTAGGATACTGATTAAACATTAGTAAACAATTCAAAAGTTTGATTGACAGACGATCTGGCCA
Organism: Chrosomus eos; assembly: GCA_036326025.1. NCBI lineage: Eukaryota > Metazoa > Chordata > Actinopteri > Cypriniformes > Leuciscidae > Chrosomus > Chrosomus eos. The sequence goes on from CM070834.1 coordinate 3,749,747, forward strand.
ATCAGAATCCTCCATCCACAGAATCCGCCATTTTTGTCCGACACAGCAGTCAGGAGAGATAATAGATTAACGTTGGAGGATTTGGAAAACGTTGTGTACTGACGGCTTTCCACAGTTAAAACAACATTCCTTAGTTTTGATGTTCATTCATGTTTATTTGATGCTATAAATGAACTAGAAGGAAGAGATGATCGTTCATGGGCAGCTTTAACTGAGGCTCTGTCACGACACATTAAAACAGTTTTTAATTTCAAATACAAATTTGACTTGTTTCATATCAAAAGTAAATGGTCTGTCCTGTGTCAGTGTGTCGTTGGTGTGTGAGTGAGAGATGGTTTTTAAAATAAGGCATTTTGGGTATATATACTGTATAAGACATATACTGTATTTGTAGTAAACGTTCACATGAATGCCTAAGAAAGTAGATACGGTGCATCAAAAGTAATGATGAACGCAAGCAAGTAAAAAAGTTTTACAGTCAAACCAAACTGAATTCTGACACCTTCAACATTTCTCACATTATCAGTTTATTCACTATAGTTTAGAAAATGGTAATAAAATATGACAAGAACTCAGAGTTATTAAATCATATCAATATTTCACTGGTTTTGTCGGTCCTTCTGTTAGACTCTCACACATGAATTATGTTGAATATCTGTCAGTTAAATTTAACTACACAATTACATAATACCAGTTTAGCTCAAACAATTACCAAGCAATGCTTCATGTTGTTCAGTCTGTGTGTAAACGATCGCATTAGCACTTCACAAAACATTTTCAGGTCAAGTATTTTTAGTCCCAAATTTTTATAAATGTCACTGGTAGTCGCTGTATGAAGAATTTTTGGGTATAATATGTCACAGTTTACTTTATTTTGCTCTCCTCACTTACACAAATGAACTATAGCAGTACTTCTCAAAGTCCGGACTCCGGTCCGGATCCGGACCCGGAGGGAATTCAATCCGGACCCGCCTTCATTTCGTATTTCAAGAGCACTAATTGTGTGTAAGGGATTAAAAGTGTGGATTTCCTACTTTGATAAACGCATGTTAAAATCATTTGTTTATTTTTTGAGATGGTCCGAAATTAAAACGAAGGCGAGATATTTAATGTTTTCCTCCGTGATTTAGTTGCCATGACATCCAGTAAGCGTATGACTTTTGACGTAATCAGGCGCAACCATAGACTGTAAAAAGGGGCGCAACGCGACACTTCACCGCAGTAAGCGTTTGAATGGGTGTGGATGATGTCATTGTCCAGGAAAAGAAAAGTTGATGAAGAAAATAGAGTTTTCAAAGATGATTGGACAGAGAGGTATGCGTTCACAGATATCCCAAGTCTCCCGGAAGTTCCAGGAGTCTCCCGCATATTGATAGCGGATCCCTGATGCCCGCAAATTAGTTCAAATCTCCCGCAATCTAGAGCTCGCGAGCTCCAAACCGGCAGAGAGGGAGAGAGCGACCTTACGTGTGTGTGCGCAAATGTGCTTGTGTGCCTCATGGGTTGCCAACCGTTTCGTACAATACATATTTGTTTAAGTTAAAAATAAAACGTATTATGAACTAAACAAATACATGGCTCATTTTTGGCAAAATGATCATGATAGCCTTTATATATCTGAGTGGTTAAGTCTTGTATATAGATTAAGCCTACTATAAAAAAAATATATATAATGCAACTTTGCCTAATAAGTTGCATTTATAATGTGCTATAAAATGTATGAATTTCAGGGGTTATTTTTCAAAATTTTCTTCTGTGGGGGCATGTCACTATTCCCCCCGTTCCTTATTTTCAATTCAGAAAGTTGGCAATTCTACTCATGCCCCATCCAACACCCCGTCAACAAAAAAATGCCCCAAACAGTTTCGGACCTTTGACATTGACGAAAATTTTGATTTGGACCTTTGAATATAGACTTTGAGAACCCCTGAACTATAGTGTCCTGCACACACTAGTGAAACTCATATCTGGTGTCTGAATAATCTTTGGTTTGTCTGTAAATGCATCCTTCATTGGCATCTGTGCATTTATCGTTTCTCATCCTCCATCCAGCAAAGTCGTATCGAGGACCGATTGGAGCGCCTGGACGATGCGATCCACGTGTTGCGGAGTCACGCGGTCGGCCCGTCCACAGCGATGCCCGGCTCTCACGCGGACATGCACGCGCTGATCCCTCCATCACACTCACACAACGGGGCGATGAGCGGATACAGCGCAGGACTGCTGCCGTCCAACAGACACTCGCTCATGGTAAGAACCACTGGTCTTTACAGGCGGCATGCTTATTGGCTGCCGGTGAACCTGCGTAGGTTTGTAAGTAATCTGCATAATGCCAGTCTGTGGTTTTCATTGGCTGAACAGCGTCTCTTAGCTCCGCCCTCTAACACTAGTGTATCTGAGACTGGAAGAGTTTGTGTT
>CM070834.1:3759664-3794664 GCA_036326025.1 Chrosomus eos
GAGTCGTTTTAGCAGTTGTTCTAGTTTAAGGTTCTATATGGAATCTTTAAAGGGTTCCGTCAGGCGTTTCATATTTAGAACCTTTTATGGGTTACATCATTTTATGGATTTATATTCAATTAATTCACCCGGCTCATTTTTTATTGCTTTTTTGCTTTATCAGATATTTTAGTAATCATCATAAATTAGGTATCGTTCCAAAGCTTAAACACTCAAGATTCATCCTGGGAAAATATTTTTGAAATTAACAGTGTTACCAGAGAAATGGCATTTATCAAACTCAATTTTTTGTGATATCAACTTCAAATTTGGAACATACCTCTTTGATTTTCTGGCAATTTTGGACTCCAAATTATTTTGTAAAAATTAATAATTTAATTAAATGTTATAAATTAAACATACTTTATCACTAGAAAAAATGTACATAACCCATTAAACATTTCTCCTTATATACTTTTTGGAATAAAGATTTCTTTAAAATTGAGCCAAGAACCCTATAGAGTTTTAAGACTCCTTTATTTCAAAATAAAAGCGCTTTTAAAAACTGTGGAAGGATAAAGTCTGATATGATCATTAAAAGACTTTTAAACTTCATACTGTGTGTGTGTGTGTGTGTGTGTGTGTGTGTGTGTGTGTGTGTGTGTGTGTGTGTGTGTGTGTGTGTGTGTGTGTGTGTGTGTGTGTGTGTGTGTGTGTGTGTGTGTGTGTGTGTGTGTGTGTGTGTGTGTGTGTTTGAAAGCTGCTGTCAGTAGGACGTCTGGTCCTCATCTCTCTCCTCACACACACACACACACACACACACACACAAATAAACAGCATCAGTCTTCTAAGGTCTCGGTTAACGACTAACCCCCTAATTAACTACAAGACTGAGGAACTGCAGGAACTCCGGGAGATTTAGTTTCCCACAATCACTTTTAAGGGATCGTTCGCCACAAATGAACATCCTGTCGTCATTTATTCCCAAACGTGAGTGTGTTTCTCTTACAACACAAAACAAGACAGAAAACATGATAATGCCGTATTAAATGAGAAAATACTGCATAAGGATGTATGAACCATCATTATGAAATACAACTAAATATAAATATTAGATTAAAAGGGTAATAGTTTGAGTGAATGTTGGCGGAATAAAAAATTGGTGAATTATTGATTCAAAACAAAAATAAAAATTCAGAAATCTCCATAGAATTGAATCTCCTTTCATTCCTTCAATTCTTTATTTTGACAATGTTTTCTAGTACTTTCAAAATGGTTTTCATTTTCAAATGATACTAATTTATGTTGATTACTAAAATATGAGATGGAGGTGGAGGCAATAAAATAAGTGTACAAATAAAAAAATAATAGTTAATAGTAAATACTAGTTTTAAATGTTGCCTTGGCAATAAAAAGCGCTAAAACTGAAATAAAAAATAAATTAAACCTAAATAGCAATATTTTTGTTAAAAAAAATGAATTAATAAAAAAGTAAAAAATGAAAACTTAAGTTTAAAAATAAAGCTAATTGAAGATCTTACTGAAACTAAGGTAGCAGTGGCTCGGATGCCTTTCCTTCTTCTTTCAGCGACATTTCGTGATATTTGCATTTCGCCAGCGGGAGACAAAGCGACCCAGCGCCACACTGTCATCGGATTAACCGGAATTACAGCGCGAGAGAGAGAGAAACTGCTCCGCTCCTCAGATTGTGTCCTTAAAACAAAAACAGAGCGACTCGGAGAGAAGCAAACTTGTGCCAAATCACAATTCCTGCTGGATGTGTGTATTATCCTGGGAATTAGGGAGCCCACAATTAAGCATATGGGCATTAAGATAATTGTCAGTTGTGTTGGCGAACGTGATGGCAGACAGATGGATCAGACTCAGCCCGCTCCACGCTCGGCACCATGGGACATTACTTTGGATTTTACCTGCCTGAATAAATTCACAGTGTTTTCACCAACAGAGAAAGATTAGGGGAGAGAGAGAGAGAGAGAGAGAGACATGGAGAGAGAGAGAGAGAGAGAGAGAGAGAGAGAGAGAGAGAGAGAGAGAGAATGGAGAGAGAGAGACACATCTCTATTGATGTGTGTGTGTGTGTGTGTGTGTGTGTGTGTGTGTGTGTGTGTGTGTGTGTGTGTGTGTGTGTGTGTGTGTGTGTGTGTGTGTGTGTTGTGAAGGTGTACGGCGCCCTCTGTTGGCCGTTCATGAGCGCACTGAACTTTAAGACCTGTGTTCAACACACTGAATGTTCCAGATGATTTTATATGCTTTTGAACAAATGCATTTGCATTTTAGATGTTTCGTGACGTTTCTCTCTGTGTGTGTGTGTGTGTGTGTGTCTAGGTGGGTCATCGTGAGGACGGTGTGGGTTTGAGGACCGGTCATCCCATCGTGACCAATCAGGGGTCGGTTCCTGTGCCGTCAGCCACTTCCCCCGACCTCAGCCAGCCCGACCCGTACAGGGGTGAGACACACACACACACACACACACACACACACACACACACACACACACACACACACACACACACACACACACACACACACACACACACACACACACATACACACACACACACACACTCAGGCTGGCACAGTGTGGGCACAGAACGGGCTCAATGCCAACTCTCTTTCTCTCTCTCTCTCTCTCCTCCTCTCTCTCTCTCTCTCTCTCTCTCTCTCTCTCTCTCTCCCCTCATCTCTCTCTCTCTCTCTCTCTCTCTCTCTCTCTCTCCATCTGCCGCCATTTTAGAGCATCTTCACAAACACAGATGCATGTATAGCATATTCCCACGGTCATGGAGAACAGGGACAAATCAGGGATTCTTCTATTCAAGCCTGGAAATTCATATATACAATTTCTATACTACACACACACACACACACCCCACATATATATATATATATATATATATATATATATATATATATATATATATATATATATATACAGTCAAACCTAAATTTATTCTGACACCTTCAACATTTCTCATATTATCACAGTTTATTCGCTATAGTTTAGAAAATGGTAATAAAATATGATTATGTCTGAATAATTTTTGGTCTCAAATTTTAATAAATGTTACTGGTAGTCGCTTTATGAAGTAATATGTCACAGTTTACTTTATTTTGCTCTCCTCACTCACATAAATAACTATAGTGTCCTGCACACACTAGTTAAAAAATATATAAAATAATATCTGGTGTCTGAATAATCTTTGGTTTGACTGTAAATATGTTTGGGTTAGATTGAAATTCTTAAATTAATTAGAGAGTAATTTCCTCATATTATAGTGATTTCTGAAGGATCATGTGACACTGAAGACTGGAGTAATGATGATAAATTCAGCTTTGATCACAGGAATAAATTACACTTTACTATATATTCACATAGAAAACAGCTGATTTACACTGGAATAATATTTCATAATTTTATAGATTTTACTGTATTTTTGATCAAATGAATGCAGCCCTGATGAGACTTCTGTCATAAACATGAGTTAACGCGTGTGTTATTGGGAACTGTGGTTTTGAAGCTGATTCCCAGTTTCCCCGCGTCCGCTGGCCGGCCTCCAGCCTAATGTGTGAACAATTATGAGTGCGTTAAACCATGCGCTATATTTCAAATATGAATATGTAAAAGGAAATTGTATATGACCTGGGAAGTGAGGCGTAAAAACTCCAGGCTGGTGTAAAAGCGGAGCACTTACTCTCTCCGAACGCAGATCTTGGCAAACGCTCTCCGGAGAACAGCCAAACACTTAATGAGGTGCTGAGTGCGGAGAAATATGAAAAAGAACATTATAAATAATAGCACTGTGGATCAGAGATGATTATTTGTGAATGGCATCCAGAAGGAATGAATCAGGATGTGGTTTTCATCCCGCCGGAGCTCTTATTACACATGTTTAGGGTAATAATCTGGGTTTTTACTACATTACACTGCAATGCTTCTCTTACTTAGTATTTTTGTCTTGTTTCCAGTCCAAATATAAAAAAAAACTTAAATCAAGATGCATTTATTTATTTAGGAAAATGCCATAAGATATTATGTCTTGTTTTCTGGGGAAATAAATAAAATTAAAGCGAGTTTTTGCTTAAAACAAGCAAAATTATCTGCTAATGCGGAAAGAAAAATAATGTTATTTCTGTTTGAGTTAAGATTAGTTTTCTTACTCCATTTGCAGATAATTTTGCTTGTTTTAAGCAAAGACTCACTTCATTTTTATTAATTTCCCCAGAAAACAAGAAATAAAAATATGGTATTTTACTAAATAAATAAATGCATCTTGATTTAAGATTGTTTAGATATTTGGACTGGAAACAAGACAAAAATACTAAGTAAGAAAAGCATTTTTGTGTAGTTTATTTAAAACAGTTTATACTTCAAAATATCATATTTTTGGGAACTGAAGTAAACTGGTAATATTGTGTTTTGTGATTATATGGTAATGTTTTTAATTACATGTATTTAGGCATGAATCATGATAATATATCAAACTAATATTACAGTATTCTTTGATATTCTATACAAAATAAAAGAATAAGAATATGCAAATATGTAAATGTATTGGCACAGTATGTTCAGGTCAGCACCATGGCATATTTCAAAGTAACACAGTATTAATATCACTACAGTATTGTTTCATAAGTGTAATATCATATTTCTGGACATACACTATGGTGATGTTGTGTACTATGGTAGTACCATGCTTTTTCTGATTAAATGTATTTATTTAGTTATTTATAGGCGTATACCAAAAAAGTAATATTATTGTGTTTTTTATATCTACTAATACATAATTTTATACGGTAAAATACGTTTTTTTGCATAAATCATTATTTTATTTTGGCATATACTTTTAACAATTTAAAAAAAATATATTATTTATTATTATTTTTAATTCTATTTTGGCATAATTCATATTTTAGTTTATTTTGGCATATGCTTGTAATAAAAAATGTGTATTTTATTATAATATTTAAATTTTATTTTATGTATATACCATGAAAATATTGTGGAGTTTTTGGACAAACTAACACTGCCGTTTTTTTTAAAGCTACACTGTGTAACTTTTTTTAGTTTATTCTTAGCTAAAAACACTTAGTTCTTTCAAAAATATATGTGCTCATTAATGTATATTTACTTCGTTCAAGTAATAAAGTATTCTCGTGAGTGTATAATATGCCATTGAAAATACATACGGGTAAGGGGTTCTAATGTCGGTCGCCATGTTGCCCCTCCATCTTGAAAGTACATTAGCCAAAGAGGGACATACCCGTTAACTCAAGCTTCGCCTTTCGCGTTTTAACACTCGATGGCACCGTGTCGAATGTGAAGAGGGGGAAGCCATGTTAATCTTGGACTACATTGGCCACCGTAGGAGTTAAAACGAAAATTGAGAGGAACAGAAACTAATATTCGCTGGATGGTCATATACCTTTTCACCGCTAGATGGGGGTAAAAATCACACAGTGTAGCTTTAAAGCACCCTAGAGTAAATATCTGAATATAACAGAATATGAATATGGTAATCATTGTTTACCATATTATACGTGTACCATGAAGTTCTGTGTGTTTTCTTAATGTAGCCTAAGTCTTTTCTGAAGTTTGGAGAAGTTTCTCCCGTCTTTATAAAGTGCTTCTCATTAGTCGCAGTGTCTTTCCCAGCGATGTCATTTCCTGTAAGCAGCGAAGCGTGAAACAAGCGTTCCTGCGCCAGCCTTAACCAGATCAAACCAGAATAAACCAGTTTAAACCAGATCAAACCAGATCAAAGCACCCGTGAAGAAGAATAAACGCCTGTCCCGAATCAAGCGTTTGTTTTAGTCTTCCTTCTCCTCTTATCCAGTCTGACCAGCTGTCTGAAACTGACTACTGCATTCATCCTCCCACCGCTTCACACACACACACACACACACACACACACACACACACACACACACACACACACACAACATATATATGTATTCTGTTGTTCTCTCATGTTTCTCAATGTTCAGGTGATCTGAGTGATGATGTTTGAGGAGGAGATGATGGAGATGTTCCTCACTAACGGTGTGTGTGTGTGTGTGTGTGTGTGTGTGTGTGTGTGTGTGTGTGTGTGTGTGTGTGTGTGTGTGTGTGTGTGGTGTGTGTGTGTGTGTGTGTGTGTGTGTGTGTGTGTGTCTCCAGCTCTCTCGGCTGGTCTTCAGGGTCAGAGCACGTCGTCTGTGAGCTCCGAGATTAAATCTGAAGACGAAGGCGATGAGAATCTCCAGGACAGTAAATCTCTGGGAGCGAAGAGCAAGGAGGAGCTGGACAAGGAGCTGAACGCTTTAGAGAGGTCGAGATCTAGGTAACCGGACCAGAGCGTCGCTTCATTCAAACGCCCGCTGGACTTTGATGAAGTGACTGGTGTTCTGAGAGGCAGCTAAACGCACAGATGACAAACCCAATTCAGTTCACATTTATTTCTGTGTAGAAGTGCTTTTCACAATACACACCGTTTCAAAACTGCTTAGCAGAAAATGCAAAGTGAAATCCTATAAACCGGCGGATACATGCATGTGTTCATCCGGAGATTCACTGCAGGGAAAACACACCCAATGTTTATGTTCATTTTTAATAGATTTGTTTAATTCAACACTTTAAGATAAGGTCTCATTTGTTGAGTTTAGCTAATGCATTAACCAGGGTTAATATAGTTAACTGAAACTGAAAAGTTTTTTTGTTGTTGTTTTACATCAAATAAAGGTTAACTGGAATTAGTAAAATAATAGTAAAATTAAATACAATTTGAAAAGTAAAATAAAAGTTTAAAAATACTATAACATTTTAAATGAAATAAAAGTCTTAAAATAAAATAGAAATTGAAAAGTTAATAAAATAAAAATGTAACAGTTGAATAAAATTTAAGTTAAAAATACAATAACTTTTTTAAAATAAAATAAAATTAAAAAAATGTAATTTAATTTAAAAAGTAAAATAAAATAGAATTTTAAAAATAAAATAAAATTTTTAAAGTAAAATAAAAAATGTAAATATACATTAAATTTACAAAGTTAAATAAAAGTTAAAAATACAATAAAATAAGTAAAATAAAGTTTAAAAAGTAAAACAAAATAGAATTTTAAAATTTTAATTTAATTTTTAAAGTAAAATAAAAAAATAAATATACATTCAAATTTACAAAATTAAATAAAAGTTAAAAATACAGCAAAATAAGTAAAATTAAAATTTTAAATAAAATACATTTAAAAAATAAAATACATTTAAATATTAAAATTAAATACATTTAAAAAAAATAAAAACAAAATAAAAGTTTAAACATACATACAAAATATTTGGATTGACTGAAATAAAAATGAATAAATACTATATAGACAAAATCTCAACTTTAACAGAAAAATAACTAAAACTGTAATTAAAATTAAAATATTTAATATTAAAATGAAATAAATTAAAAAAATAAAAACAAAATAAAAGTTTAAAAATACATACAAAAAATTTTGATTGAAATAAAATGAATAAATACTATATAGACAAAATCTCAATTTAAATAACAGCAAAATAACTAAAACTGTAATTAAAATTAAAATATTTAATATTAAAATGAAATAAATTAAAAAAATAAAAACAAAATAAAAGTTTAAAAATACATACAAAAAATTTTGATTGAAATAAAATGAATAAAAACTACATAGACAAAATCTCAATTTAAATAACAGCAAAATAACTAAAACTGTAATTAAAATTTAAATATAAAAATAAAATTACACTGAAAATATAAAAATAAAAATAATTATTATTATTGAACTATAACATTCCACTGACAATAACTAACATTAACAACGAGTAAATATATTTCACAGCATTAGTGTTTCTGTATTTAATAATGCAGAAGAGTTTAATAATAAAGCACACACACATGAACAGCCGCTCGTACGAGAGGTGTGTGTGTGTGTAGTTTTAATGAGACGGATCTCTAATGATCTGTGTTTGGGTGTTCAGCATCTCCTCCGGTCTTGAGCCGGGTTTTAGTTGTTTCTCATCTCACATGAGCGTAGGGAACGTCCTGGATCCCAAATTCATCCCAACATTCCCAGACATTTCCAGGATAAACGCCGGACAGGGTTTATAGATTTCCACCTGGAATGACCAATTCGACTCAACTCATTCGGTTCAAATTTCAAGAGACGATATCTGTGACTTGATGTGTGATTTATATTATGTTTTGTTGGTTTTTGTGTAGAAATCTGTAGCATCTGATCATCTAGCATTTCATCCTGAATTTTATGTTCCTTTTGTTTCTACTATATCTTCTTAAACTTTATACATATATATATATATATATATATATATATATATATATATATATAAGAGAGAGAGAGAGAGAGAGAGAGAGAGAGAGAGAGAGAGAGAGAGAGAATTTTAGATATTTTTGTCTAGTATATTTTTCTATTATATTTTTTATATATTATATATATTTTATTACTTTTTCTCCATTTATTTAGTATATTATATGAATTTTGAATATATTATACTGTCTCTTTTTATATACTATATACATCTAGAAATATATATACTTTTTGTATCTATTATGTCTTCTTATATGCTTGATATATTTAGTATTTTATGTACTTTTAATATACTTTTGAAATACTATATATCTTGTATTTTATATACTTTTTAAATCTATTATATCTTTTTACATTCTTTATATATCTAAAAAAATCTATTTTCTTTTTATGTACTTTTTATATTCCATTTATCTAGTATTTTATTAATCCATTATACGGTCTCTTTTTATACAGTATATACATAGAATATATACTTGATATATTTAGTATTTCATATACTTTTTGAATCTATTATATCTTTTTATATACTTGATATAGTATTTCATATACTTTTTGAAGATTAACTTCGAGAATTTTTTTTAACTTTTTATATCAGTAATTGTAGAATGTGCATGTATTGTAAGCGTGATGTACAGTGTTGAATGTTTCCCAGAGAGATATGATACAGTAGAGTACAGTAGCGAGTACAGTATGAGTACAGTAGAGCATAGTAAAGTACAGTAGCGAGTACAGTATTGAGAAGGCGCTGTGATGGATGTGAACCCCACAGTAATAACGACGACGAGGACCTGACGCCGGAGCAGAAGCTGGAGCGCGAGAAGGAGCGGCGGATGGCTAACAACGCTCGCGAGCGGCTGCGCGTGCGCGACATCAACGAGGCGTTTAAAGAGCTGGGTCGTATGGTGCAACTCCACCTGAAGAGTGACAAACCCCAGACCAAACTCCTGATCCTGCACCAGGCCGTCGCCGTCATCCTCAGCCTCGAGCAGCAGGTCCGAGGTCAGTTTACACTACACACTTACTCACAGAAACATTATTCCTGATGCGCTCATCCACAATGATAGCACTGAGAGAAAAACAACAGATACATACTGTATATAACCCAAGTGTTACAAAGAATGAGATACTGATGCATAGATACCAGATCATGAACCATCCTACGATAAGCGTGTATACTGCAGTTCACTGAATACTGTATCCCACAATGCATTGCACTCCACTTCACCTTCTGTTTCCAGCATGACCAATGAGCCAGAAAGTAATATTAACTATGAGTTTTAACATCTCTTTAATTTTTGTCACTGTTTGGTCGGACTGCATATGTATAATATAATATAATATTTATATTTAATATTATTTTATTTACAAGAAAAATTTTAGATTCCCTTTATCGAAAAAGGGAACTTCGAGATGCGTCGAACGACACGGTGGGAACGCCTCTTGCGTGATTGCGTCTGAAGCATCTATGCCAACTAGTCCAATGGAATGAGAGAATGAGCGTCACGGGCGGGTGACGTCATGAACCAGGAAAGGATAAGAGCACTTCCGCTGCTCGCCGGCATTTAGCTTCTGTTGCCTCAGCAAGCGATCTGTGTCAAACTGTCTCTGTCTATTTATTGTTGTCTGTTACAATATTGTCGGAAACGTTATGGCGAAACAAATGTACAAACAGTGTGTTCCTCCCTGCCCGCGTTTATTTAAACGGGTGGGGACACACACAGCTTTGTGGCATTTTGTTTGAGAGTAAGAGCATGCTGAGTGCTAACATTGTGAAAGTGAAACTACCAGATTAGCATGCTCTGCTCTCGCCTGTCACTCTGTATGATAGTGGCAGGCTCGCGATTCTCACGGGATGACAGGACCCGCGTTTGCCGAGGCGGCGCGGAGAATGCATTCCTGGGGATCGCAAAAGGATCTTTTGAAGGGGTGGGAGAACGGTCCGAGGGCCTTTTCTTCTTCCTTGCCCGGAAGATCCAGCTCTATCTCCCCGGTGTTGGAAGCACGCTCTGCGGTTTCTTCCGCTCGGGGAGAGAGAGCCCTTTTTTCCTTCATTTCTTCCTCCGAGGAGGTTTGTGTTGAGAATATTGAAAGTGAAAGCAAGCACACACACTGTTGAATTAGATTCGCCATCTATTTTTCCAGTATATGATGAACTGGTGGAGGTTTTGTCCCGTGCTGTTAGTAAATTAAATATTTAATGGCCAGCTGAGAAAAAGGAACGCTCGTCCTAAGAAACTTGACGAGCGTTTTCTTATTTCTATCACATTATCTCCACCACGAGGCTTCCATTTTTTCCCTGATTTACACACTGAATATTTAAATTATGGAATAAACCGTATTTATCACTACTTTCAGCCCTCGTGTTAAATGTTTAGATTAGAGGGTTGAAAGATTACGGTTATGATATGATGCCCCAGGCTGAACAGAAATAAAAATAGGAAAATGCTATTTTTTCACCTGGTCCAGTATCATCATTTAAGTCTCTGCTTTGCTCATAAGCCTATACTAAAGAATCTCGCGTTTGCCGAGGCAGCGTGTAGGTTTAATGTTGTAATCAGAATCTAGCTCGGATCTCGCGTTTGCCGAGGCACCGCTTAGATTTCGAGTGTATTTTGCAAAAATAAGATTCTGTGGCTGGGATCTCGCGTTTGCCGAGGCAGCGCGTAGGTTTAAGCAGAACTACTTTGGTTTTATGGGTAAAGCTTATACGGCAGCAGGTCAGCTGGAGAATGTTTATAGAAATCTATATTATAATGCTCCAGGCTTATCAGGCCGATCTGCTGGGGTTCTGGATATAGCGAAATTTGAGCCTTCGGGTCTCTTCGGCGACGCATTCCATGCGGTCGTTGTTAGGTGATAAAAGTTGTTAGGTGATATATATTTATATAAAAAAAATATATATATAATAAGGTTTCTCCCTCGCTGTGTCCAGCCCCCCTGGGGCTGCTGGGCGTGAGCAGCCCCCAGCCGTCGAGTTCATCATATTATGTGCACAGAAAGAGAGTGCTGCGTCTCGTGTTCCTCCATGTAGATACTGGAGACAGACGCAACCCTCTCAACCGAAGTCGCCTAAGCCTAAGCCGGATCTGAGGACCGTTCTTCAGGCGAAGAAAGCTTCGGTTCAAAAAAAAAAAAAAAAAGGTCCTGATGCTTAGGCATCAGGCCTGTGAGGACAGCCCCGACCGAAGTAGAGTGGTGTACACCTCATTTCACGGTGCCCGTTCCATTTCGGGGTCCTCACGAGACCCTCCTGCCAACCCTGCCACCTCCGGTGCTTCAGGGCGCAGCGGTCTCCAGCGAGTCGCTGATGCTATGCTGCGGTACAGCATTGGTTTCGCGCCCTCTGGGGGGGGCTTTTGAGTAGTCAGGTCAGGTAGTTCCTGCCATTATGTTTCAGGCTCCAGATTTGGCTCCCTCAGTAACACCAGAGACCAGCCTCGAGGGGCTGGTTCCCTTAGTAAATTTTCTGGCAGCGTGGATGCTTCTGCCGAATATTTCTCATTGGGTCCTGCAGTTTGTAGAGAAGGGATACAGAATCCAGTTTGGCTCTCGTCCTCCTCATTACAGCGGGGTGCTGCCCACAGTGGTGCATCCCGAGCAGGCTCTGGTAATGGGACAAGAAGTAAAGGCCCTGTTAGCAAAGAAGCTATAGAACAGGTGTACTCACCCGTCAGAGAGTCGGGTTTTTACAGCCATTATTTCATTGTTCCAAAAAAGGATGGAGGGTTGCGTCCCTTTTAGATCTTCGCCTGTTTATTCGGTCAGTTCAGAAACTAAAGTTCAAGTTAGCTGACCCTCAAACAGATCGTGACCCAAATCAGATCCGAGGACTGGTTCGTCACGATAGATCTAAAGGATGCATACTTCCATATCTCCATCCTCCCTCAGCACAGGAAGTTCCTGAGGTTTTCTTTCAGGGGCAAAGAATACCAATATCGGGTTCTTCCTTTCGGCCTAGCTTTGTCACCCCGCACGTTCACGAAATGCATGGATGCAGCTTTAGCCCCTCTCAGGCTTCAGGGCATACGCATTCTGAATTATATCGACTGGCTGATTCTAGCGGAATCAGAGCAGTTGGCGGTTCGGCACTGAGGTGTCGTTCTCGCTCATATAGAGATGTTGGGGTTGAGGCTCAATGCCAAGAAGAGTGTACTTTCTCCAGTACAGAGAACCACTTTCCTTGGTGTGGTATGGGATTTATTATCCTAACAGCCACAGAAGAGCTGAGGCTAGGCCAGTCACGCACTGTAAAACAGTTCGAGAGACTGTTGGGTCTACTGGCAGCAGCGTCCAACGGAATTCCTTTTGGCATGCTGTACATGAGACCTTTACAGTGCTGGCTCAGGACCAGAAGGTTCTCCCCGAGGGGAAAACCCACTTTGCATATCAAGGCACGCGGCGATGCTTTCGTGCCTTAGTTATATGTAAATTCTGGTTCTTAACCCAGGGTCCGGTGTTGGGAGCTCTTTGCCATCGAGTAGTGATCTCGACAGATGCTTCTCTCACCGGCTGGGGAGCGGTAATGGAAGGCCGCTCGGTTCAGGGTCTGTGGAAAAGCCATCATCTTTCTTGGCACATAAATTGCCTGGAGATGATGGCCGTCTTCAATGCGTTGAGACATTTCCTTCCGGACCTAAGAGGCCATCATGTGCTCGTTCGAACAGACAACACACCAGTGGTCTCTTATCTGAACCGCCAGGGGGGTCTGCGCTCGCGTCCGCTTTGCAAACTGGCGCACCAGATCCTCCTGTGGTCTCTGGGGAAGGTACTCTCTCTGAGGGCAGTGTATATTCCTGGGGACCAGAATATAGGAGCAGACATCCTGTCGAGGCAGGAGCTGAGGCCAGGGGATTGGAGACTCCACCCCGAGGCGGTGGAGAAAATCTGGGAGGCATATGGTCAGGCAGAGGTGGATCTGTTCGCGTCTCAGAACACGACGCACTGTCCTCTCTGGTATTCTCTGACGCACCCAGCCCCCCTGGGGCTGGACGCCATGGTGCAGACGTGGCCGAGGCTACGTCTGTACGCCTTTCCCCCTGTTGCTCTGCTCCCAGGAGTTCTGGAGAGGGTCCTTCGGTATGGAATAAGCCTACTGCTAGTAGCACCACGCTGGCCAAGTCGGATCTGGTTTGCGGACCTGATCCTTCTGCTAGAGGGGCCTCCATTGGAGATCCCTTTGAGGAGGGACCTTCTGTCTCGGCCGGGGGCACAATATTTCACCCTCGACCAGACATGTGGAATCTTTGGGTTTGGCCTCTGAGGGGGCCCAACTTATAGATAGTGGTCTTTCAGCTGAGGCTGTTGAGACCATCCTAAGCTCCAGAGCTCCAGCTACGAGGAAACTGTATGCGCTTAAATGGAGAGTTTTCTCCTTATGGTGTCACCGACATCAGTGGGATCCGGTTAATTGTTCTGTCAACACAGTAATCGAGTTCCTGCAGGAGCGCTTTGTGTCAGGTCTATGTCCTTCCACACTAAAAGTTTACGTGGCAGCCATTGCGGCTTACCATACCATGGTGGGAGGTATACTTTGGGTCGAGACCCCCTGATTACACGTTTCCTTCGTGGCACTTTGAGGCTGAGGCCTGCAATTCGCACTAAGGTGCCAGCTTGGGATTTGACTGTAGTTCTAGTAGGCCTGTCTAGGGCTCCATTCGAGCCCTTAGATTCGGTCTCAGAAAAGTTCCTTACTTTCAAGACTTCTTTCTGCTAGCTATTTCGTCCCTAAAGAGAGTTGGTGACCTTCAGGCTCTTTCGGTCTCCCCCACCTGCCTTGAATTTGCACCGGGGATGGTCAAGGCGTTCCTATATCCAAAACAGGGATACGTCCCTAAGGTTCCAACCTTGACTCCGAGGCCTATTGTGCTGCAGGCTTTCTGTCCTCCTTTTGCAACTGCGGACCAGGAAAGACTGCACCTCTTGTGTCCAGTGCGAGCATTGGACACGTATGTACGTCGGACATCCTCAATCAGGAAGTCCGACCAATTACTGATTTGCTTTGGATCACCTAAGAAAGGTCTTCCTGCTTCCAAACAGACAGTCAGTAAGTGGATAGTCGAGGCTATTTCACTGGCATACGAGTACTCGGGCCAGCCTTGTCCTTTGGTGGTCCGAGCTCACTCGACCAGGAGTATGGCGGCTTCTAAAGCCATATTGCAGGGGGTATCTCTTCAAGATGTTTGTGATGCGGCGGGCTGGTCCTCTCCGCTCACATTCGTGAGATTTTACAGTTTGGACCTGGATGCTGCCCCAGGTTCTCAGGTGCTGAGTGCTTAGATCAACAGACTGACACTCAGGTACTTGTAATTATGGCGGGTTGGGTATTCTCGTTCCCACCGTGTCGTTCGACGCATCTCGAAGTTCCCTTTTTCGATAAAGGGAACGTCTCAGGTTACTATTGTAACCATAGTTCCCTGAGAAACAGGGAACGAGACGATGCGTCCCCCTGCCATACTTCCTGCGTCCCTGCGATCGGCTTGCTTCGGCAACTGTCGAAGCTAAATGCCGGCGAGCAGCGGAAGTGCTCTTATCCTTTCCTGGTTCATGACGTCACCCGCCCGTGACGCTCATTCTCTCATTCCATTGGACTAGTTGGCATAGATGCTTCAGACGCAATCACGCAAGAGGCGTTCCCACCGTGTCGTTCGACGCATCGTCTCGTTCCCTGTTTCTCAGGGAACTATGGTTACAATAGTAACCTGAGACGTATATTATATTTAATAAAATAACTACCGGTATATATTATTATTATTATTATTACACAATTCCATATTATTCATATTATATTTCATATGATGAATGATTATAAATAATATAATTATTTAATTATATTTTAAATATGAATGTCTTTTACGATATACAAATATTTTATAATTTATGTAGTACCTGTAATTATTTATAATTAATAGTCAAAATAATATTTATATTAAGCAATTTTATATAATTTATATTTAATAATATAGTAATATATATGTTAAATATTATTATAATATTTATATATATATATAATATATATATATATTAAAAACAAATTCATATTATTTGTTTAATTATTTATTTATATTTACATATATATATATATTCAATTTATTAATATTATTTCTTATAAGATTAATCATTGTAAATAATATTATTTTTCAATGGCATTAGAAATATTAAAAGGTGCATTACACAATAAATAACAAAATTCGAAGTTGCAAATTAAGCAAATTATTGGAATACGTTTTACAAAAAGATTTCTAAATTTTTCATTACAATAAATTCCATGTGTTTCTTGTAATTTCTCTGTAATTATTTGTAAATGTACCACTGAAAATTGTCTTAAAGTGAATCCTGCACCAAGTGTTGCTTCTGTTTGTGCGTAATGACACTTCTGTCCCTCTTGATGGCGGCGTATCAGTGAAACAGGGACATTGATCAGCGTTAACCGCAGTGAGAGTCAGTAAACCTCACACACTCCTGTGTGTGTGTGTGTGTGTGTGTGTGTGTGTGTGTGTGTGTGTGTGTGTGTGTGTGTGTGTGTGTGTGTGTGTGTGTGTGTGTGTGTGTGTGTGTGTGTGTTCTCGTTCCAGAGCGTAATCTCAATCCGAAAGCGGCGTGTCTGAAGAGACGAGAAGAGGAGAAGGGGTCGTCGGACGGTGCTGCGCTCTCATTGGCCGGTTCCCACCACAGCATGGGCGAGGCGTCCAATCCCATGGGACAAATGTAAAGAGCCACACCCCCCCGTAAATGGTCAGAATATTTCACTCTACACTAATCTGCTGTTGTACATGTCCCATGATGTGCCTTTAACCCAAACCAAAACCTCCAATTCGGCTTGAACAAACGAGCTTTTCACTGCAATCACGTGTTTCTCTCAAACTTTGGCACGATTGAACAGAAATATTGTGAAAGTGATGCAGAAGGTTTGGATTTCCCCTCATTGGGCTCATGCCACTTTAACCCAACCGACTGGTTTTCTGTTGGTGGCAACAAAAACAATCCTAATAATAACCTCTAAAAGTGTAACAATGGGCGCATTTTAACAACAGATTGGCCGTATGTGTGGGTTATAATATGTGTACATATAGATTTTGATTTCAAACTATTGACTAAATTTTATTAATTCACAATATATTCAATTAATAAAGCTAACGGATGATATTTGTACACAATGCACATTTGAACATTAAAAGGTACATGTACACAATATCACTGACCATTTCATTCAGATATTTATGTGTTTTATTGTTTGTTTGTTTGTTTTTTATGTGTAAAATCTGCTGAAAAGTGCCGTGTTCGCATGGCATTATGGGTGTGAACGGATTCCAAAGGTTCATGTTCCCCGTGTAAATGACTGTAATGTGCCGGTAATGACTTTACAACTTATAATTAAGGTAGAATTGAAGGTGTGAATTAAACCCAGTTCTTTCATCTGAAATCATTTACATATTTTATGATGGAAGCAAATATTCTACGTAGATATTTTTAAAGATCACATTTTTCGAGGCAAATCAGTGATAGTATCAGTATCAGATCTTAAAGCTGTTCCACCAAAACTGATATGAAATATGCCCTGAAAAATCATTTCCTAGTACATTTCACATTTAAAAAACTCTGAATTAAATGTGAAATGTTGAAGTAGAAAGACTGAAATATGTAAAATGTACAATAGTGGCCAAAAGTGATATTATTATTATTATTATTATTATTATATAATTATTAAAATTGCCAATATTTAGTAAGCATATTGCATAGTTGAGCTTGGAGTTGATTGTTTTATTTGTGATAATAACGCAATGAAACATGACAAATCATGAAATTATAAACATGCAAAAACAAGAGAGAACCAACCAAATATTAATAACTGATTATGTTCAATCAGCTTTTCTTTTTCTGTGCACTTAATTTTTTGCGTAGTTCATGTAATCATGAAATTATACATGCAAAAACAAGAGAGAACGAACCAAATATTAATAACTGATTATGTTCTATGTTATGTCTTTTTCCTATTAGCTTTTTCTTTTTCTGTGCACTTAATTTTTTGCGTAGTTCATTAAAACCCATAGCTGTAGTTTGCCTTTTTTGCCAAATAATTTTGTCAGATTAGTGATGCAAGTTTAGTGTTTTGTTCTTCCCTCATATTTAAAATATGAAAAAAATATTTTCCTCATATTTCAATGGTTTAATTGAACTAGTAGGGTCATTAACAATCACTTTAAGTACTGTTGTTTTATTTAAACAAAAAACACAAAGAAATTATATTTTGTATAAAGAATATGAAGCATATTTTAGGACTAAGTTGTTCTGCATGACATT
Organism: Chrosomus eos; assembly: GCA_036326025.1. Classification (NCBI taxonomy): domain Eukaryota; kingdom Metazoa; phylum Chordata; class Actinopteri; order Cypriniformes; family Leuciscidae; genus Chrosomus; species Chrosomus eos. The sequence continues at coordinate 3,777,287 of CM070834.1, forward strand.
ATATTTTTATATATATATATAATCTTTAAACTATGTAGAATCTGTAGTTTGATTTGATGCGTCATTAGTAAGAGATTTTTTTTTTATATTTGAACCTAAAATCAACAGATTTACTAGAGATTTTTTAGATAACAGAATTTCTTATTTGCATTTAAATTTTGCTGAATTTAATATAACAAAATCATTGTGTCCATAAAGTATAATTTTCATTACTGATTGAAAATACTTTTATGTTTTTTGCAAGACAGTAATGTGTGCGGTTTTTTTTCTCATTACACAATCTATGGGAAATTAAATGGGAAAATCTACGGTTACGGAAAAAAAAAATTGCGTTCGTTCTCTCGCGAATGTTTTGCGCTGAAATGTTTGCGAGAGAACGTGAACACATTGAAATACTTTCCATCTCATATTTTTTCCATCACCACTTTACTAGCGTGTTCTCGATGCTTTACTATATGAATATGTTCTATATGTTAACTTCCCTCTCTCTCTATCAGGTCAAAGCTGCCAGAATTCATCAAAATGATGAGCGATCACTTCCTTTGACAGCGTCATTTCTGCCCCTGAACGTCAAACTATCAACCAATCAATCAAACTTCCATCTGACCGACCAACTTCTATGTGTTCCTGTTCCTCACGCCATCTGTGCGGACACATATATATATATATACTGTAAATTACGGAAGCACGACAGAGTCGCGTGGGATGGCTGTCCATATCTTCCTCCGAGCATTCCCAGTTCAAAAAAGAAGACGTTTTTATGCACACACACACACACACAAAAGATTTGAAAGGTGCAGACAGACAGATGGAGGATTCTTCAAACATATCATGAAGTTGTACAGACGTCTGGAGGTCGACTCGAGACCAGCCCTCTGATTTCAAAGGCAATCCTGTCCACACTGTGGAACTCTTGTAGCTGTGCCTCACGGAACTCCTCGCGGAAGAAGAGAACTCTGAAAATTCCAAATCGGAACCTTGGGACGAGAGGGGCTGTCAATCAAACGCACGACAGAATTAGGCTGTAGAATTTCACAAAACCGTTCGCAATAATGTTATTTTAGTTCTTTCCCCCCCCCATCCCAAAAAAAAAAAGAAGCTGATTTCGTGGAGCTGTTTTGAAACCAGCAGAAGGTTTAGAGGCCAGAACGTTCCTTCAGCGGACCGTCAGCGCTCTGCGCTTTGCTCTCTGAGAACTCGCGTCTCTTCACGGGGCAGATGTGCTTCATTAGCTCATTTCTCCCTTCGTTCATTCTCTCCTCAAGCCCTTCCGGACCCCCGAAGATGCAATTTTAACATGACTAAACTTCAACCAATGTGCCTTTTAGAGCTCATATCATCACACAACTGGAGGAGAACATTATCAGAACTTTCTAGGATGCAAGCTTAGGAAAACGTTAGTCATTAGGTCTATGCAGTCAGGTTTTTTGCGGCCTGGGATTTAAAAAAAAAAAAAAGTAAAAAGGTAAAAAAAGTATTTTTTTGGGATAAACTGTATTTAATGTACTGTATGGCTATATGTAATTAGAAGGTGTGTCCACCCCCTCGTGGCTCCACCCACAGCCCCGCCCACCTGTCACCACGTCGTTATTGAGCATTGTATTATAGATATCAGCTTTTACGAAAACTGGCTTGTTGTTGAGCCGCTGTAGTCCTCAGTACAAATGTGTGGTCGTACGTGTAAAATGGCTTTTCTCTTTCTTTTTTTTATCTCTCTATTCTTTGTCTGTACTGGTTTCTCTGTCAAAAAAAAAAAAAAAAAAATATGATTACGAACCCGCGGGCGACCTTCGAGGATCTGCGGTGGTTTTATCAACGGGAGGCACTGAAAGTGGACATAAAGTCTATTAGAAAAATCGCTATATATAAATGTAGAAATATATACAGTATATAAACAAAGGAGAGTCCGACGGAAAGGACGGAGAGTTCACGAGGATTGATGTTTCTTTCTTTCTGGAGACGTCCGAGAGAGACGTGTGACTCTGTTGTGATATTTTTTTCATAAAGTCGGCGCGATCGTAACGGGACCGAAGTGTCGGCAAGGGAAACACGGACATTTGTAAATTGTATGCAACAAATGCAAACTTACCATTATTTTGAAATTGTGTATGTAAAAGTTATATTTTTACATGTAGGCTGTTGTTATTTTGTGTTTAGAAATGCGTTGTATCAGTTTTTTTCCTTTCTTTTTTTGGGGGGAAAAAAAATTTCATTGTGTGTTGAAACGTGTCACATTGAAAATGTAGTGAGAACAAAAGCAAAAAAAAAAAATTTGTTTATATTTCTGGGAACATTTTTCTTTTCTAAAGGTGGGTGGTGGGGGTCGGGAATCAAAGCTATATGATAATTCTCTCATCCTCATTTTTTAATTGAGTATTTTCTGTGTAAATAGAAGTCACGAGCAGGGCTGACGACGTTTGTTTACTGCGCTCCCTGCCGTTGATCATGTGGCCTGGTCAAGACGTGATTGATTAGCGTTTAACGTGTGTCAACAATCAGACCTTAATTTACATTATCACTTTTTGTAAAGAGACTCGTGACACATCGCTGAAAGAATCGAATCGACTCGACTCAACTTTGAAATGACGACTCGGATGCCCTCACACTAAAAAAAATAAAAAATACTCTGGCCTGAATTTAAGATCGATGTCTATGAATTGCATATAAAAATTCCATGCATTTGGATGATGCCGTTTTAACAAACAAACTATGGATATTTGTCTGTCATACATAAATGAAACAAGTCAGATTTCTGTAATAATACCAATAAACAGAATGTGTTTTTAATGCAAAGTAACCATGTTTATATTTTTATCCTCAATAAATACAATTTGTTTCAATCTCATACATTTTAACTAACTGAATATCACTTGTTCCACAGCTAGCCATATTTTATAAAGAATTCAGAAACCCTTGTTATTAGCGACATCGGTGGACGTTAAGTGAACTGCAGTCAGTGGCTTCCTGCGCGTGCTCGTCTCTCGTGCACAAGTGACGTACGATTCATTCAAGACCCTGATATACTCACGTCGAAGACGTTCATTCTTCGCTTTAGTAAAACAACAGAAATGCATTTGCATCGATATACTGTTAACGAAAACCCTGACGCTGCTGAGAGCGACGTTTAGATGAATATGTAAATACGCGCGTAACCATAAACACACGGCAAAAAAGACAGCGGTGAGAAACAACAGTTGAGAATCGTAGCGATGTGTGTGCACGAGCTCTGCAACTCACCGGGCACCATGACGACAGATGAGGTAATTCAAATTACACAGTTATGATAGTTTGATTTTAAATAGGCCTATATTTGAGACTATATCGGATTATGTGAGACTAACGCCGCCTTCACACTGGCAGTTGAAATCAGCTCCGATACGGCAGCGAAACAACCGGAAGTCATTCATTTCCTATGGAGATTCGCAGACCGCATGCGAATGGGTCCGTAACGGTGCGTGTCCACTTCAGCGGCAAAACTCCGCTCAGTGCCGCTGGCAACGCTATAACGTCTCCGCTTTGGGGTGTGTCTGTTGCTAGTGTGTTTAATCTATGTTTTTTTTTTCAACATACACACAGTATAATCATCAGATGCACGCGATTACATTCGGAAATAGACTAGCTTTGTTTACATTTTGCCCCAAGCAAAGCTATCCCGTCAATTTTATAAACTTTTATAAACCCAGCCAGTATAATCACAATGAACACATCTAAAATCATGTATTTAACATATATAACAACTACAAAGCGTCTAATTTGTAAACAAAATTATTTACGCACAAAACCAGCATAAACTCCAGCACAATTTGCATATTTTTAAAATATCAAAACAGACGTCACATCCCGAACCGCACATCAATTGGCTGCCGACCGCGTTTTTCGCTTGATATTTGCATAAAGTCGACAACTGCCCAACCTTTTGACGCTCTCAACGCTTTCTCCGGTCCGCTGTCAATCCCAAAATGCACTACGCGAGCGTGAAGCTCGACTTCCATAGGAATGAATTGAAAACGATCGCTCCGCTCCGCTCGCTCCGTGCCAGTGGACACGCGCCGTAACGGGTCCGACTGAGTGCGGTGCGAAGAAAATCGTGTCCGTTGGCCATCCGGATGCGTTCAAAAAATTGAACTCTTGCGAAAAGCTACGGACGGTTCCTATCCGACAATTCCAGCGGAAGTTAAGCGTTGCTATGGTACTGATAAACAAACCTGAATTTTTAACTTTTAATACAATAAATAATGATTTTATAACGATAAGTTGTCATGTCATTTTTTTATTTTCATGATTTTAGAACGTTATTAGGGCAGTTAATACAATTAAAATGTAGGCTATAATCACATTTATATCCAACCTGACATTAACGTCCTGAGCAACTTTTCTCCACGCAGCAGCCTTCCTATTTATGTCTCTATAACCCTCATCAGAGAGATCATACAGAATTGTACATTCTGACAGAATCAACCTTTCTAATCTCTCCGCCATTTTTGTTCTACTCGCTTCCGACGCTTTTCACGGTGTAGTACGACGGCCGCTGGGAACGTATTGCGTATTACGGAGCTGATTTCAACTGCCAGTGTGAAGGCGGCGTAAAGATTGAATTAATCACCTTTCTTTGCAAGACACATTGACTTTACAGTACAGAGTATAGCTCTTTCTGCAGTAATTAAAAATCAGTGTACAGGCTTTCATAGACAACCTTGCAATTCGGGGAAGGTCTCATTTTTTAAGTTTACAACAAGCTGTTCACACAGTGGCAATAAAAAGCGATTAGTACATGACCATACTTACATAGTCCCTTTAACTGAATACATTTTATTTTTCACGAGTAGATCCTGATTATAAGCAATTTGGGTAAATCCATTTTAAAAAAAATATTATTAATCAAATTAAAATGATGTAAATAGTTAATAATAAACTATGCCATGAGTGCAGAAATCATGTATGACTGACAAATATGCAGTGCGCTAATTTGTTAAAATGGTGTAATCTAAATGCATGGAAAATTTACATTCAATCCAAATACATGAATATTAAATATTATGCCTAAACATTTTCCGCAACATGCACAATGTCAGTTTTTCTACTTTATTTGCAGGTTCAAAAAGACACTCCAGCAAAAGCCTAGTATTGAAAAGTGTGGTACATCTGTACTTTTGCATTGCTTCAGACATGCTAGTGTTCTCGTCCTTCAGTAAACTTTGAACATCTGAACTTGTATTTTGCCAGTGCTAAAGATGTTTGACTAATTCTCTCCTTGTGCCACATCATGTTGTTGTAGCCAATTGAATTACTATGATTGCAGTGGAAAAGATGATGTTTTCCTCTTGGTTGTTCATAATGTACATACTTGTTCTTGCTTTTATGAACTGATTTTTTTTTTTTTTTTAGTCAAATGCAGAACTGAACTGTAAGCGATCTTTTCCATTCTCAGAAAGCAACCCTGGGCAGTGTCATCTCTGTTTATTTAAGTGCTCCTTACATGGAGGATTGTGAGATAAAGATTATTTGACGCAAACAGCGACGTACAACTGGTCTTTGCTGATTTCTCAACGTGTTTGCCGTGTGCAGCAGGTCGACACTTCTGCGCTTTGTGATTATTCGTGTCATTGATTTCAATAAAGAGAGTCGCTCAAATCTTCCTCGATATCCACTGCCAGATGAAGCCTTTTCACATCAGTAAAGTGGATCAAAGTGCAGATGTCAATCACACATAAACCAACAATGAAGGGTTGCACAGACTAAAATCATATCTTTACAATTAAAGTTTGTGATGCCAAACATAACAATTATGAGTTTGGGGTGAGACTACCTGCACTGTAAAAAAAAAAATTATATGATCAATTTTCCACTTTTTTTTTAGTGCTGAGCAACGATTATTCACGATTAATCGCATCAAAATAAAAGTTTGTGTTTACATAATATATGTGTTTACTGTGTATAATTATTTTGTATAAATAAATAAACACACACATATGTATATATTTAAGAAAAATGTGTTGTTTATATATATATATAAATTATGTATAAATATATATATGCAATTATTTATGCAATGTGTGTATTTATATATACAAAACAATTATACACAGTACACACACATATATTATGTAAACACAAACTTTTATTTTGGATGTGATTAATCGTTGCCCAGCACTACTTTTTTTTTTAATAAGTTATACAAGATTCAACCCATTTTAAGTGAGTTTGATTAAGTTGAAATGACTTAAACATCCAAGTTGATTTTTTTTTTTTTTTTTTGCTGTGTGTCCAATGAAAAATAGCGGAAACTTGTTCGATAACAGTCATTATGAAATGCTTCACCTTTTAAACAAGATGCATTTACTTGACAAGCAAAATTGCATAACATTTTAAGACTTGTTTTAAGATAACATATCTTGAATAGTACATTTTTCGTATTATATTGGCAAATGTTTTTATTTTATTTTTCGCATGCAAAATGCGATGCAAACTTAATTCAAGGGATATTCTCTGAAAACAGGTCTACTGATTATGCAAACCCTAGTCTTCCGTAGTTTGTTTTTGATGGTTAATCTTTCACATCATCAAAGGTGAGAAAAAAAAATGACAAATGCAATCCTAGATTTAACAGCTTCATAATTGTGAGCAAGTCCAAGCACAAACCAGCCAGACAGGAGATGAAACATCAACAAATCACCTAACCGAATAAGTCGAGCCGGTTTCACCGTTCTGTTTCTTTGCCGTCAAGCTTGTGCAGTGGTTTAAACATGTTTATAGACGTAATGGTGAGCATTTATCAACCGTGGCCTTTTTATTCTTGTTACTCGTGATGCAACTAAGTGAAGAATCGTGACCATCAGAGAATCACCGTGTACCAGTGCCTGGACTTTTGTTATAAAGCTTCTTTTGTCTAGTGCATTTTTGCTATGAAACAGACGAGTGCGGTCTGATCTACAGAAAAATATCAAGTACATTTCAAACCTGACTATATTTGGCGTATATTTTACAGTTTGCGGTCCTTTTATACCAGTGATGTTGATGACGAAATGAGAAAACCACACAAACGGCGCACACGTCTGAATCAAGACTTCCACTTTATAGATTTTTCTGGAATCATTCAGAGTAAACGTTTACTTTATTTAGCTATTTAAAGTGTTGATTTGGAGAGTTGATGTGTTTGACGAGAGAAACGTGATTCAAAACTCACATTAAAGGCCCGTTCACACTGAACGATAACTATACCAGACGACGATATCGCTCTGTTTATTCTGATTATGCGCTGCGGTTTTCTCGTCTGTCGCTTTAAATGCTCGAGCTCGTTAAAGACGGATGGATTCTGATTGGCTGTCAGTGATTTATACTTCGTCAGCTGGGTAAAAAAAAATCCTCTGAAAGTTTCGTTCTTCTGTGCCGTCATCGTTATAGTTGTGTTTTGGACGATCATTAGAACTATTATCGTTATTGCTCTTGGTGTGAACGGGACTTTACACGTCCTGTCTAATGTGTGTCGCAATGTGTGTGTGTGTTTATTCATTCTTTTTTGTTTGTTTTATGTGGTAATTTCAGACAGTGTCTGAGCAGGTTTTGTGCAAGAGTGTCGTTTTCTCTAAAGTTCATCCTCCATCTTCACCTGTTTGTTCTCATCCTGTAATGATTTCATGTACACGACCGTCTGTAGCAATAAATGTGCCATTTTTATGACTTACCGCTGTCAGAACTCCTGGTTTGTTTGCTTGTTTGAAGTAGTGGTTTACATTAATTAACCAAAGAACTATCATAATATCATTTAGATATAGTAAAATATATGAATTGCAAACATCTTTAAAAGACTCATCATTCATGGTTTTCTTCTTTGAAGACATTTAAATTTCAGTCTTATGCAACAGTACTTTTGATGTTTTACTAAACAAATTTTTAGTATAAAAGCATAAAAAATTTTTTTTACTATCTGATATTTAGTAAAAAAGTCTGATATTTAGTAAACATGCTTTTAGTCAATATATATATATAAATGACTGCTATATATATATATATATATATATAAGTTGCTTAAAGTCTCCCTGCAGTGAAAATCCAGTTTTTAATGTTGTTTATGTGTCTATGTGGTGTTTTTAATGTGCTTTAAGACAAATCATGTGTAAATTCATCAGTCGACAGCATTGCTGAGTATTTTCTGCTTAAAACTGCAGTGAAACAAATACAGTCTCAAAAACACTGAAATCGCTGGTGTTTCTGACATCACAAACTACAGTAACCAATCAGATCAACGTGTGATCGTCAACCAGTGAGTGAGTGAGTGGAGGCGGGGCTCATTTGCATATTCATAGCATACTAAATGAGGCAAGGGTGTTGTGATGGATTTTCTTTCCCTAAAATCTGACTATCCGCTTTCTTAAATGCTCACTCTGTAATACTCCAGCTCCCTGCGTCTACAATCGACAACCGCTGAGTTTTCCTAATCCTACTCTACTCAAGCTCTCTTGCGTCTACAGTCGACATCTTAGCTTCGAGTTTTGCTGAACTACTCTACTCAAGCTCTCTTGCGTCTACAGTCGACATCTTAGCTTCGAGTTTCTCTTACCCTAACTTCCCCAGCTGCGCAGCTTAAATGACAGACAGACTTCAGTAAATGTCCTTTAAATGCTTTTAATTAACGGCCAGGAGTCTCGAGCAATACTCAGATAATCTCCCAAGTAAAACCAAGGCCGGTGGATCTCAGACAATTTCCATTGAGAATCCCACCGAAAACACGGAAACCACAGTTTTTATACAATAGGGGGTATGGCATAATGACATTAATTTGATTGGTTATTCATTCACAGTCTCTTCTGTTACTGGGTAGAGAATAATATGTTTTAACCATTACTTCATTTATCACAAGTTCTAACTAGTCATCTCTGTCTAGTCTCATTTCCCATATTTGTTATTTTTACACATAGTCATGGGTTCGACACACACACACATTCACCTAAAATACAGAATGTCTTAGAACATTGTTTCAGAGATTTAGCAGGTCAAATAAGGTCAAATGGCAAAACATGTTTAGCTTAATATTCAGTTTAAATTTTCCATGACAGTTTCCCCTCTCTGGCCATAATCAAACATGGCCAAAATTAAATTTAATTCTTCTAATCATTTGTCCATGCCTGCATGACTTACCTGCTCCACCGAATCCTCCTATTTTAAGTCAGTGACTTTAATACCACCTGTTATCTCTAACCATTTCCTTGTTTCATCTTTTACTTCATAAAACCTTTAAGATATTCCTTCAATCAACATCCTGCTGTAATACAACCAATTTCTAATGTTTCACATACACATACCATCTTCTCATCTATTCATCTCCTTGCCAATATTCTATCTGTGGTAAAAAACTAAACATAACATAGTACATTGCCTTTTAACTTTAGACCTTTAGTCGAGTTTCATCATCTTTTAGCTATCTTTCAAATCGCATTGATCTATTAGGCCTTAACATGCCAATAATGCTGATTAACCATTTTTCTTAATCTTATGTTGTTAGCTTTTAATTAAAGCAGGCGATTGTTTTACTTAGTCAGATCTATTTAAGGATCTGTGTAATAAAATCTAACCAAAAAGGTTCTATAATCTTTCATTTTTATCCTTAACACTAATATCAATAATTTTATTATCTTGTTTCAAACAATGCCATTATTTTAAAATTAACTCTGTTTTACACAGCTCTTGTCACGAGAATAGCCTTAGCTGATGACATGCCATTTAATCTTTAATTAATTATCTTCCTACAATCCTATTTTCCAGAATTAACTGATGGGCATAACTTATACCACCTCTAAGTTTTGGCAATGCGGAATAGCTCATAATTGATCTATTTATCCAGATCATTAAATCTTTAGCTTCATTGTGAATTTAGAAAGCTTTTCAGATTTTTTTTTTTCTATATTAGCAAATACTCTATTTCTCTAAATTGTCTACTGATTAGACTAATTTTCAGTTTAAATTGAACCTGTTTTTTGGGTCCTGTTGTTCTTGGTCTGTAGTTTTAACTCTGTCCCCTACATAATTTGTTTTAATATGTTGAAAACCTTTCTCAATAATACAATAACAAAACAATATTTCATTCCTCGAAGCCGGCTAAATAAGCAAGCACTGTTGCTGTATTCCTAGCTAGCTAGACCCGCAGTCACCTCTCAGATATCAAATACACAGACGTTAGACAATACATGAAAGGAACACTTCAGTAATCACACTGGTAACTTCTTCAACTAATAATAATCCATAAATTAAAGGTTTCCCAAAATCAATCCCCTTTTGAAAGTTTTCTTTAGCTATTTTAGCAATTTGGAACCACCTAAAATATATTTAATGTAGTCATTAATTCATCACTATAGAAGTTTACCCAATTATCTATTCAGACCTAGTCTGGCAAAGTAACTTATCACCTATTCTCTCTTATTAGTGAACAACTATTGCTATTACATTTTAGCATTTATGATATCGGTCTTAGACTTTTAAAACCCTCAAGTTTCTTCAATAATAGTCCCTAGATTATTTATTATTTTTACAGTAATGTACCTAGTTAGAGTCCCTATACTCTTCAGAATTAAGAGATTTTCCTCTTTTCAGTTTACGTGTACCTAAAATATTTTCAAATTAATCAATAATTTGTTCAAATTTCAACCCTATATTAATTCTCGGTCCTACAGTTTGATTGAACCAAATAAAACATCAATAAACATCACATTATTGCTTCTGGAAGAACATCACAGCCTGGAAAAAATACAAACAGAAATAGCAATATGATCAGCATCAACACACCTGCAGATATAATAACACATATGCATTTAAACACTTTGTTAGACCACATTTGTTCCCAGGTGTGCTGGTCGTCGCGTTGGCCCCACAGACGTCTGAAACGTTCCATGTTCACCTTGATTGCTCTTTGCGAGCAGTAGCAAGGTCTTTCCCTCGTAGGTAGAGGAGGCACGTTACCAGCACGTCCTTTTATTTTCCCTCCCCTACTTTTCCTCTGGATGGCGGTTGGTGGGGCTTGCAATGTGACACGTGAACCCAAGCGTCACGCTCGGAAACTTTGATTGCTGTATTCGTTGTTAGAATGATCTCATACGGACCAAGCCACCTCGGGTTGTACCACGCCTTACGTCTGTGATCCTTGATCCAGACCCACTGTCCTGGCTCGTAAGAGTGCTGTGTCTCTGTACCTGGAACCGGCAATGCAGCTTTGACCTGTTAAGGGAGACCTTAACTATTTTTGTTAGTGACAACATCTATTAACATAATCTGCTTGTCTGGCCGGTCGTCCTTTCTGATCAGACCTGTGAAATTTCATGATAAACAGTAACAAGACAATATTTTATACATTTGGAACAGAATAAGTTCTGTTCGACAGGATCCATCATGACATCCTGTAAAAAGAAGAAATTAAATGTGGGGTGGACAGGGCAAGCATGCTTGCTCTCTGCCTTCCCAGAGTTATACGCTGCGCATGTGTGACACTGTTTATTTCTGCCACAACAATAACCTATCTCAGGATAGTTAGCCAAAATCATCCATGCCATTATTTTATTGGGCATATTTCACCATGTGGTCATAATTTACTCTGTTAGTGATATCAGCAAAAAATATTCTATATCTTCAAAAAAAACATTGTAAGGAGTTATATTTCAGTCAATCATTTTCTCAATACAGTCAAAGAACAGGACGCTTAGTCCATTTGCAAAGTTCCATTGACCAAGGTTACATCCAGTCCAAAGTGTCTTTAGATGATTAGATCATATCGAAAATTTGTCTGAAGGCTACATCCTAAATAAAAGGAAGTAAGATTTATTTTGTTCTATTGTTGGATCTAGAATGGAAAGTTAGTCACCATCAGACATGAAAATGGGAAGTATGATAAGTTTTACCATAAGACAGAAATATAAAATCAAAGTTTTATGGTTAGTACCATAATTAATCTTATCTATTAAAATTTCCATTCATTCACATTCACACACTTTCACACACAAACACACATCCCACCCCTCTCTGGCCAGAGAATCATACCTTTTTGTCTGCCATAGCAGTTTATGAACTGAATGAGGAACATATATTTTATTAGTAGTGGAATACCACCAAATCCGAACGGTAACAACTTTTACGACAGAAGCTACTGAACGTAGACACACTGTGGCATTCCCTTGCGACAGTGTCTAAACGTTAGGATATTAATTATCAATCGTCCGATGCAGTCACAATGTGTTTGAGTTTAACACAGTGAACGTAAACCTAAAAAATCAAATAGATTAAACACTTTAAAATAATAATCATAGACCTTCGGTTGCAGTTGAGAGATTCAGCTTCAATCCCTCAAATGCAATTTGTCATTAATTACACAATTTCAATTTTTCAAAACCTTTTGTTGTTGCTCCTAAGCTATTTAAAAGAAGATTTGGAAATCTTCACACAATTTCGGATCCATGGAAAAAATAAAAACATTTCTATCTCGTACCCCTGGTGATGACAGCATGTGATTTCAAAAGTTTATAATTAGAAACATTGTTCTTATTGAATCCAGAAAACTACCTTTAAATGAAATGGAGTGACCAATAATTTTGCTTTTCTAGCCATAATGTCTCTTTGGGACATTTTGTGCCCTATATTTAGTAGTCAATATATATATATAGTCAATAATATATTCTCAACAAATACATGCTTTTACCACTATTGGTTTAAGTAATAAGCCTCACTATCCAAATCCAGTGTTTTAACTGATTGGTGAGTCAATCTCTCACTTCTGCTATTGAACTTCTTGTATTAGGCCAGCTGGACTGGTCCCTATTGGAAAGCAGATTCAAAGTGTTAGTTAAAGAAATATGAAGAATTGCTGAAACCAGTGGATAATCAAAAACAATAATCAAGTTAATATGTTAATTAACTAAATTTGAAATGTTCTCTGTAGTGATCATTGAAATTCAGCACCTGGCCCACAAGTGAGGGGATGGAGGTCTTTCTTTTCTGTGTGGATTGTCGTTCAGTTGACTTGTTAGGCTGATACGTTTGATCATCAGGCCACGATGGCCCTCTCTTTCTGGCTTTTGATCCACCCTGGCACAACATTTCATTCTCAGTTGACTGCTCAGAAGTGTCCACTTCCTCTTTCGGGAGCTGGGGAGCTGAGGGCACCACTTCCTCTTTCTCTCTCTCCAGTCATCCAACTTTTCAAGCCAGGCGTCTGAAACCTTGAACACTCAGAGAACTGCAAAACTCAAATTAAACTTAGTTTAATAACTAAATATCTCATCTGGTTATCAAGACAGCAGTTCTTCATTTTATTAAAAAGCGATCTTCATTGCGGAAAAAGCAAGCATTCTTCATTGCCAAAATGCAGAAAAAAGCAGGAAAAAACTCTAATTACAATACAGTTTTTTTTTCTTAACTTCCTTTCTTTGTCTTTTTTTTTCCTTCAAGAATCCAAAATAAAATGACTGTAAGATATATGTAATGTGCTTGTTCAAATCACAATTTATATTTAAATTGGTCACCCAACCTCATACTATGCATAATGCACAAAACTTATCTTAGTTAAACATAAACAATTGGTTCTTCGAATCTCTGCAATGGATAATTTTTTCTCAAGTTCTTTCACACTGTCTCCAGGGATAACGGGATACAAATTCTAGACACCTTCAGATAGAAATTATAATATTTAAAACACGTGTACTTAATATCTTATTATTTATTACTTTATTTTAAGAGCACCTAATTGCTCAGTCTTATATACTCTATCTCATCTACATAAATAAATCAGAGTTTAACTCACAAAAGTTTCTTTATGATTCAAAATCTTATGTTATCTCAGAATGCATATTCTTATTATAATCATTTATAACTAACAATTTCTGTAATTTCTTAATTGATTTCAAAATGTAAAAATTCATAAATCTCATGTTAACAATATTACCATGTATCTTGTCTAAACTCTTTCAATTGTATCTTTATATTTTCTCAGAATTAAACCTTATTCAAACAAAAACTTCAAACAAAAAGCAAATTGCAGCACCTCAGCATCTCGGGGCATTTTTCCCTCCCGGATCTGGTTTCAAGCATGACAAGTTGCTCTCTTTGCAGGAAGTTTTATTGACACCACAAATACAATACTCAACAAATACCAATTTAGTTGAATTTAACCATAATCATTGCTCATTGCCCTTAATAGACAAGGTAAAAACATTTTTTTTTTCAAAATCCTTAAATCTTTAAATGTGATAGCCAATTTCCTTCAAATATTTTTTCCCTGGCAACTTGATCTCAATTATACGTCGACGTATATATGTATTGTTAAATATAAATTATCTCGCTGTGGTAAATTTAGTTGACTTATTTCTTCTCCATAAGATAATGGGATACATCGTTTAAACCTGGGCTCAGCCAGTGTGTTTTCTCTTCTCTTTTTTTTTTTTTTTTTTTTTTCAGCTAAATAATTTCTCAATTAAATTTCATTCTTCTAAAATCCCTCTCTTGATTTCTCAGATATGGAAAATTTCAATTTCAACCATCAAAACAGAACAAACTAGAAACACGTTCCAAATTCTTATTTTTTTTTTTTTTTTTTTTTTAAAAATCTTTTTTTTTCATACGCACAAAAATGCTTTATTTAACACATTAAAAAGGAAAACATAAACTGAAGTCTGTGTGTCCTACCTTAATAATTTTAAGTCCTTTTAGTCCGTCTGGAATGGTCCCTCTGTCGAACAGGGTTCTGCAGTCTGGCAGAGTGAAGACAACATGGTTCCTCGTCCCCGTCCATCCGACAGAGGGAGATTCCGAGGACTCCTGGATTGGCTCGCCAAAATGTGATGGATTTTCTTTCCCTAAAATCTGACTATCCGCTTTCTTAAATGCTCACTCTGTAATACTCCAGCTCCCTGCGTCTACAATCGACAACCGCTGAGTTTTCCTAATCCTACTCTACTCAAGCTCTCTTGCGTCTACAGTCGACATCTTAGCTTCGAGTTTTGCTGAACTACTCTACTCAAGCTCTCTTGCGTCTACAGTCGACATCTTAGCTTCGAGTTTCTCTTACCCTAACTTCCCCAGCTGCGCAGCTTAAATGACAGACAGACTTCAGTAAATGTCCTTTAAATGCTTTTAATTAACGGCCAGGAGTCTCGAGCAATACTCAGATAATCTCCCAAGTAAAACCAAGGCCGGTGGATCTCAGACAATTTCCATTGAGAATCCCACCGAAAACACGGAAACCACAGTTTTTATACAATAGGGGGTATGGCATAATGACATTAATTTGATTGGTTATTCATTCACAGTCTCTTCTGTTACTGGGTAGAGAATAATATGTTTTAACCATTACTTCATTTATCACAAGTTCTAACTAGTCATCTCTGTCTAGTCTCATTTCCCATATTTGTTATTTTTACACATAGTCATGGGTTCGACACACACACACATTCACCTAAAATACAGAATGTCTTAGAACATTGTTTCAGAGATTTAGCAGGTCAAATAAGGTCAAATGGCAAAACATGTTTAGCTTAATATTCAGTTTAAATTTTCCATGACAGTGTCGAGTTACATTCAAGATATTTTATGGCATGAAGCATTTTAGTGATTAAAGATAACCAATTTTTCCTGCAGGTGCGACCAAATATTTATTTAGGTTGCGATTGCGCGACCACAACGTTGCCGAGCAGCGAATGGAAACTAAATGAAAGCGGAACGAAAATGCGCTACTCTTTTATGCTTCACGGACCGTTAATTAGTTCGGACCGATAACAGACAGCGCCGCGTGGCCCGCGCCCAAACTTGCCAGTCGCGGGCCGATCTCAATCACGCTACACTGTTACTAGGAGATCCAGACTCTGGAGATCCAGTGAAGAAATCCATTTATTTTGGCCTCAGAATTAATAACATCATCACTGCGAGATCCAGTGAGAAACATCCCGATTCGCCGCCGAGTTCTCTGTTATAAACCATATATATTAGATCATCGCTGACGTGGAATCCAGGAGAAACACTAATAGTCCGGTCATTTTAAGCCAAAATGGGGGTCAACCTTGAAAAAATTGCAACAGAAGCAAACTCAACTGATTTTGTATCCTCAATATGTATTCATTAAGGGAAAGAACTCATCTTTCCAAACCCCTCCTTTGCGTGACGCTAATCTGCGGTGATTGGTCAGACGACCCAGTCAGTTATTTTTAGCGTTAGCCCAAAGCTTAAAGCTACACTGTGTGATTTTTACCCCCATCTAGCGGTGAAAAGATATATGACCATCCAGTGAATATTAGTTTCTGTTCCTCTCAATTCTGATTTCGGTTTAACTCCTACGGTGGCCAATGTAGTCCAAGATTAACATGGCTTCCAGTTCGACCTCGTCCATGAGTGTTCCTTCAAGTGATACGCGAAAGGCGAAGCTTGAATTAACGGGTATGTCCCTCTTTGTCTAATGTACTTTCAAGATGGAGGGGCAACATGGCGACCGACATTAGAACCCCTTACCCGTATGTATTTTCAATGGCATATTATACACTCACGAGAATACTTTATTACTTGAACGAAGTAAATATACATTAATGAGCACATATATTTTTGAAAGAACTAAGTGTTTTTTAGCTAAGAATAAACTAAAAAAGTTACACAGTGTAGCTTTAAACATATTGATAAAGCACTGCAGTATTACAATACGCTCTATTCTTTATGACAACTCCAATAACAACGACAAACATTTCACATATTTAAAAAAAAAAAATTATATTGGAGACCTAGAAGCTGCGCTGAGAGTAACTCTGATTCTTCACATGCTCGTAAAAAACTGATTCTTCACATGCTCGTCTCTGGGCAGTGAAAAAAAAGTTCGCCTGGTGTCTGGTGCGCGCAATGAGTGGGCGTGTCTTATTCAAATAACTTGTCGAGGTGACGTCATAAAGCTAGAGAGAAAGCATCGTTCGTCTATCGATTCACATGAGCGACTCAGAGTCGACTCTTACTTTTGAGAGACAATAACTTTGTATACGGTGAACTTTCATATTTAAAACTTTGCAGGATGTTTTCGTTCACTTAGATCTATGTTACACACTACATGAAAGGTAATTTTCAAAAATCCATAATAGGTACCCTTTAATATTATTATTATATGGGGTTTGGACATTGAGTGCATTGTGTACATAACTCGATTTTTTGATCCAGACACTTTTTATTTTACCTTCCTTTTGTCTTCTGCATTCTCCGAGTCCTTACCCATGTCTCCTGTTCTTCCCTCAGACTCATCCCCCAGAAACAGCCCCACTGACCCAGCCCCAAACCCCATCTAAATCAGTTGATTTACAAAATCAGTTGAGTTTGCTTCTGTTGCAATTTGTTCAACCTTTTTTCATAATATTAACGTTATAAGGCTTTCAGTCCAC
>CM070834.1:3799664-3827164 GCA_036326025.1 Chrosomus eos
AATGCAGCTCTTCATCACTTGCAAACATGTTTACTTGTCAGATGTTCATGTTTCTTTAACACATGCTAACAGCTCAACTAGACAGACCAAACAATAACTCACAATGCAGGAGGAGCATGAGGGAATATCTGGGGTCACGTGCAGGGACGTGCACAGACATTTTGAGGGGCAGGGGCTCAAGTGAAAAAAAGGGCACTTCTCATAATTACGTTTTTTTTTTACTTTTTTTAAACCAAAAAGTACATATATTAACAACTCCTTTGAGCGTACTCAACTCCTTTTTTAAAAAAATTATGTAAAAAGTAATTAATTTATCTTCCTCAAACTCACGCAATTGTTTCATTTTCAAAAGATGTCTACAAAATAATCAGTTCACAAAGAAACCATGGTCTCCTTAGTATTCAATTTTTTAAAAAGATTTATTAGGCTTCAAAAAATAAAACAGCTTTTAATTTAAGTGAACTTCAAACAATCCTCACATAAACCCATAATAAATGACATAGGCCTATTTAGGCTACCTGTGCCCTTCCTGTCTAACAGGTAGCTCATATACAGAAACTGAATAAAGTTAAGACATACTGCGCTGCATAAATTATATATAGACTAATCATTATTAAAGCTACGCAAGTTATTTAGTCAAGAGCAGTGGGTAATTTTCTCTGTTCCTTTTGTTCTTTGATTAACTTTACAGACAGAAAGCTTTATTGGTAGCTGGCCCTTTAAGACCAGCGGTGCAGAGCCAGAGACGCGGATCTCACACGCGCCTCATTCTCTCACGACAACTCTTTATGTCCATCATAAGACTGCTCTTATGTTATGAAGATACTTGACAAACTACATTTTGGCATAATTGTGTGTGTTATTGTTCGTTTAAGCGCGAAAGAGAACTGTATTCTGGCGCGCGGTCTGTGCATGCGCACGATACTGGCACGCGTCTTCACAGTGAGGACATTCACATGAGAAGAGAGAGAGAGAGAGAGAGAGAGAGAGAGGGAGCGAGAAGAGATATAGAACAATAAAAATAAAGGAAGGAAGGGAAACAGAAATAATTTAAAAAAAAAAAAAAAAAGCGAAAAAAAAAGGGATTCAGGAAAAAAAGGGAGGTTCAAGTTTGAAGTGCAATGAGAGACGTGTAGGCCGGGGTGTGTGAGTGGAGATAGGATGGTAGGAGTGGGGATGTAGGGTGATGGAGTGTGAGGAGATGGAGAGGTAGGGGGAGGGTGGTGAGCGCTTTAGTCTGACCTGATATTTTGTTCACAATCATAAATATTTTGTTCACAAAGGAATGTGCGAAAATTATATATTATTTTTCTGCGCCAAAAAGGCATTTCAGATAAAGGCAGTCTCAGCCTTTGATGTCTATGTGTGCACTGCCTGTCACGTGGGTGTGTTGTGTTGGTGTGTTGTTGTGTGTGGTGTGTTTTGTGTGTGTGGGTGAGTGTGTGTGTGTGTGGTTGTGGAATCATTAGAGCATTTGTTTAAATGTTTTTTTTTATATTATTATTATTAATTGTGTCAAATTTGTCTTGAATTCTGACAGAATCATTTGAACAAAGTAATATCTATTTATTTATTTATGACAGTTTAGATCATTTATTATTTTAAGGACAGTGTCTAATACCATTATTATTATTATTATTATTATTATTATTATGTTCAACTCTGGTTTTGTTTTCCTAGCACTTAATTAATTCATTTGTATTTATTTTTGAATGACAGTTTATTAGATAATTTGGTATTTTAATGACAGCAACTCATACCAATATATTTTCAATATTTTTATTCTTATTATTATTAATTTTATTATCATTATAATTATTATATATTAAATATCTTATAAACATAAATTAACAAATATTACAAACTATATCATAAATTCTGGTCTTGCATACATTTATTTTATTCTCTCTATTTATTTCTAACATTTCCTGGAGCCTGAAGGACTGGACATAAACCAATATAAATAGATCTGGCTCTAGAACTCATTCAGAATTCCTTAAATTCTCAAGGATCATATGAGGCATGAATATTCCCAAATATGGCGCGGACTCGCATCCGCTGTTGTGTAAAGCAGATTTACCACAGTAAAACCTCCTGTGCGGACGATGCGCTTTATTTCTCATCGCACTGGAAGGGGGGCGTGGCTCTGGCGCGCGCGCGCACGGGCGTGTCTCTGGCCACGCCCACACGCATAGGTGACGCGCCCAGGTGTGAAAGTCACCCTGTACTTCCAGCAGGAGCAAACACACACCTGAGACACGACAGAGCACAGTCCCTGACCCACACTCACAGGTAAAGTCACTTCAAGCCTTTAACATGTCGATTATTAATCATCTCTGACAGAACAGTGTGTGTTGATGTTTGAACCGGAGGTCAAAGTGTGTGTGTGAGGGAAAGCTCTTTATAATGCCTGATGGTTTAATAGCGATGTAATGTGAGCTGTTGTTGTTTCAGCAGAGATGTTACGAGTTTAATAAGTTTTAAAACGGGGTTGTGTAACAGTCTGTTCACTTAGAAATCGTAAAATCCGCATTCTAGTCAAAAATCTGCTGAGAATTGCTCTGCTTATTTAATATATCCTAAGCTATAGTGTGATCATATACATGGTAATACCATGTTTGATACAGGATGGTAATTTCATGGTAATATTTTGAAATACCTTGTATTATTATGTAATTACCATGGTATATGAATAGCCTATGTCAATCATAAACAACTACACTGCAAAAAAAATAAAAATTGACAACGTTTATTTTTTGCATTGCTTTAACTCAGCATACGCAGTTTTTACTCAATAAGCAGTTTTCAACTTTTTTGTTATACCAGATGCAACTCATTTTAAGCCAGTTTAATGTAATTTAAGTTTAAATGACTTAAACATCCAAGTTGAATGTACTTTAAAAATTTAAGTTACTCACAAAATGCCATTGCATTACCTTCTCGTACCATCATTTTACCATGGTAGCGGCGTAGTGCTTTCTGTACGGGGTGGTTTAAGCTCATGCATTTGTACTTAATAATAATAATTAGTGATTGCAGTTCTCAGTAAAAGTGTGTGTGAAGTATCAACACGAGTACATTGCTTTAACTCATCAAAAAAAGCTATCTTCAACTTTTTTTTATACAAGATGCAACTCATTTTTAAGTCAGTTTAATGAACTTTAAGTTGCAATTACTTAAACATCCAAGTTGATTGTACTTATGCATTACTAATTACCATAATTTTACCAGCGTAGTACTTTCTGTACGGGGGTTTAAACTCATGCATTTGTACTTAATAATACTAATAATTGAGTGCAGTTCTCAGTAAAAGTGTGTGTGAAGCGTCAACACTGTAGGCTGTGGGACCGTCGGCTTGTTTGTAGATTGTGACGCTGCATTAATTGCTTTCCCAGCGAGAGGAATGTGATCCGCCCGAGAGAAAGTACTTGTCTGGTATTTAACACGACGGATTCCTTCTCTTGACTCGAGAACGGTCTGAAACCAGCCCAACCAGAAGCAGCATTGATGTGTGTGTGTGTGTTGGGTGTTCTCAGACCGGCTGAACAATAGCGTCAGGAGCGGCTCTATTGTGGAGGAGCATTAGAGAAAGCATGAGAGATGTTGCTGGCTTTAGCTGGGTGTTCATGCTCTGCTGACTCACGCTGGGTCTGGCTGGATCGATGGGTTATTATGGGTTATGAAACGACAGATCTGGAGACTGGAGAAAGTGTAGGTGTTACTGGAGAAATGCAGAGTTTGACTCATCGATGTTCTCATCATCATGACACATCAGCAATATGCATGTGTGTGTGTGTGTGTGATCTGGACTTTATGCAGTTTATGTTTCTAACACTTGTGAAATGACACGGGTTCGATTCCCAGGAGAAATCTACAGCTTTAATGCAAATCACCAAATCAATAAATGTGATGTTTCATTCTTTCAGAACATTGTTTATTTGAAATAGAAATATTTTAGAACATTATAAAAATATCTACACTCAAAAAATTGCTGGGTTAAAAACAACCCAATTTGGGTTATTTGGCAACCCAGCACTAGGTAAATATTGGACAGAACACATGCTGGGTTATTGTGTTATCTATCTATCCATCTATCTATCATCCATCCATCCATCCATCCATCCATCCATCCATCCATCCATCCATCCATCCATCCATCCATCCATCCATCCATCCATCCATCTCTTCTAAAAAATGCTGGGTTGTTTTAACCCAACTTTGGCCCAAAAATGGACAAACCCAAACGTTGGGTTAAAAATGTAATGTAAAAATCTAACTCAATGGCTGGGTTTGTCCATATTTGACCCGAAGTTGAGTTGAAACAACCCAGCAGTTTGTTTATCTGTCTATCTGTCTATCTATCTATCTATCTATCTATCTATCTATCTATCTATCTATCTATCTATCTATCTATCTATCTATCTATCTATCTATCTATCTATCTATCTATCTATCTATCTATCTATCTATCTATCTATCTATCTACCTATCTATCTATCATAGCAGTTATTAAAGTGCATCATCAGTTTGTTCATGTTCCTCCTTCATTAGTGTTTAAAACACTCTTAAAAAATGCTGGGTTGTTTTAACCCAATTTTGGGTCAAATATGGACAACCCCAAATGTTGGGTTAAAATGTAATGTAAAAATGTAACCAAATGGCTGGGTTTGGCCATATTTGACCCAAAATTTGGTTAAAACAACCCAGCATTTTTTAGAGCAAAGCATGAATGGAGCATATATTCATTTAATTTAATAACATTATTTCATCACTCTATTATAATTCCATATTGTGTTTTGGCATTATTATTATTGTATAATGTGTCACATCAGTGGTGATATAAGCTTAGATGAGCTGAATCGTGTGTGTGTGTGTGTGTGTGTGTGTGTGTGTGTGTGTGTGTGTGTGTGTGTGTGTGTGTGTGTGTGTGTGTGTGTGTGTGTGTGTGTGTGTGTGTGTGTGTGTGTGTGTGTGTGTGTGTGTGTGTGTTTGGCCAAGGCTTGTGTGTTGTTCACAGAGTGTGTCTGAGGAAGAGGAAGAGCTGATGTTTATGTGAGGAATGTTTCCTGATGTTTTATTCGTTTGTCTGTTGTGTGTGATGTCAGGAAGACAAACACTCGGGTATGTGAACCACATTCACACGCACTCTTTCATCTGCCATAACTTTCATTGCGCATCATGTCAGTCATCGCATTATCAAACATTCTATGATGTTGCCATGGTGACCATCAGAAACCCTGTGACTCATAGTGATGTGAAAGTGTCATCGTTACAATCGAACATTCCATTTCCCGCCACATCCACAATAGAGGATCAAACCTGCTATTATATACTAATATCCACCTCTATTACTCAAGCGCTGGCAGATGACATCATAGAGGGTATTAATAAACGTGTTTATTGAGAACATTGAGAAGGATTTTTCTCTACTTTGGAAAAATATTTTGTTTGGAATTGTTAATTGGAAAAAAGAGCAATTACACAAAAACAAAAAATACTTTTTTTTTTTTTTTGCACAAATTTATATACATAAATGTACATTTTCGGGTCAGAAACCACTTTTTTATGTTTTGCTTGCTGAAGTACAACATTACTTTGGGACAATATCTAACTCTAAAGTAGATCTATATCTAAAGTAGGCTTTAAAAACAATTAAAATGTGTAAGTCTTGTAATCTTTTCCTTCGATATGTAATATTTTCTGATTAGTTATACTTGTATTACTTTATTAATATTATATTATTATATAACTGTATTATATTAGTCTTGTACCTTTTTTTGTGACTTTTTCCTTCTTTGTTTACACTCTAAAAAATGCTGGGTTGTTTTAACCCAATTTTGGGTCAAATATGGACAAACCCAGCTGTTGGGTTAAATTTATCTATTGCATTTTTTAATCCAACATTTAGGTTTGTCCATATTTGACCCAAAATTGGGCTAAAACAACCCAGCATTTATCTGCAACAGTGGCGGTTACGCCAACAGGATACCCCATCATGATTTAGCCTGAACGTGTGGAATGTGTTTAACAGGCCTGAGAACAGCTCAAGTATGTTCAGAATGAAGCTGTCACTCACTCGCCGTATAATCATATACGCCCAGGACCAATCCATGAACGCATCTCAGGAGAGTGACATTCTCGTGAGCTTTCTCAGTATGTGTTGTGCAGACAGACGGGTGTTTAGAAACACCATAACTGCATACAACTTTCTGCATGAGATTTGAAGCATATATGTACAAGATGTACCAGTACTACCATGGTTGTGTACATGCATGTTTTTTTTTTTTTTTGTGGAAATGTACCATGGTAATACCTTTTTATGTGCAAAAGAAATTGAATATTTTTGGACATGTTTTTTATATATATATAATATATATATATATATATATATATATATATATATATATATATATATATATATATATATATATATATATATATATATATATATTTGATGTAAAATGTCAATACTAAAGTATATGACTAGTATAATTTAGTTGATGATTATTTCCAAGTCCCATGAAAGGCAAAGCCAGGGTGTATTTGTCTACAGGCTATATGGTTATTGAGAACACAGTGTTTATCTAGCCTAGCGTGTTTGCTCAGAGCGATGCAGTTACACGCATGTCTTTACAGTCCTGATCTCTCCTGAGGGCTGGACGCTGCTTTAGATCGTTTTCTCTCGTAAACTTAAGTTATTTGTGTCGCTACAAACCAATTAGTACCAAAAATGAGTTCTAAGAGAAGAGTCGGGTTGCAGAAGTGAAAACTCCAGTGCTGTGAGGTTGTTAATCAATGGTTTTTGCTTCTGTTGAAGCCGTCGGCCCACATTATATCAAATTCGTTTGAAAACAGCAGAATTTGTGGTGAAGAACTACATTACCCATGATGCTGTACAGACAATTCCAGCAATCAGAGAGTCGAAACAAGTAAAATGCACCAAAGGAGTGTGTTAGCTCCGCCCACTTCCACGAAGCATCGCAAGTAATCCAGTCCCTACGCTCTCAAAACCCTGTGTATATGTGCATATTTTGCAATAAACTAGTTTTCATAATATAATCACTTTTAAATGCGTAGTTTTATATTCCATCATTTTTAATTAGAATATGCTGTTCGCAATGCCTCATGGGATTGTAGTTCTTTCCCTCTCTAAAGCCGTTTAGTTTTGTATTTTCAAATATTTTTTGCTTCAAATCAAAGTTGCTGATTGGTTTGGTTCGGTTCAT
The DNA here is from genome assembly GCA_036326025.1 of Chrosomus eos. NCBI lineage: Eukaryota > Metazoa > Chordata > Actinopteri > Cypriniformes > Leuciscidae > Chrosomus > Chrosomus eos. Next base: position 3,806,891 of record CM070834.1, read on the forward strand.
AACGCTTTAAAGCTTAAAATTGCATAAAATAAGCTTACAATTTGTGTGTACAGCAGGATTATTATCGCTAACTGAAACTAAAACCATAAAAAAAGTTAATTTTATATTTAATTTTTTTTTAAGTGTTTAAAAAACTTTATAGATGTTTAAAGAAAGCAAAAACTAATTAAAAACACATTTGTAAAACAAGCTAAATAAAAATTACAACATCAAATATTAAATTAAAATGACTAAAAAAAACTATAAATGATACTAAAATAACACTGGCGTACAAGTGCATCGGTATTACCATATTATTTTGGACATGGTGCCATTAAAATACCATGTTTTTGCACGTTTCACATTAGCACACATTACTGCATTTTTATGCACATATATCATGTGTTTTGGACACAAGTATCATTTCAATTCCATTGTATATGAGTATGGTAATTAGATCTTTGATATTACCATCTGACACCATTATATTACCATAGTTTCACCATGGCAATTAAAAGACAGATTTTAACGATTTTATCATATACAACTGAGCTGTGTGTAACATCTCGTTTAGAGTCGTGTTGTGAGTTTCAGTTTTAGTTCAGTTCTACTCCTCTTTCTCAGGCCTTTGGCTGTTCTTCCTGTAATGGTTTTAGATGTTTTGCAGTGACAGCCACACCTCGCTGCCATTAACTCCTTCAATAGTCCCCATTCAGGAGGATTGACAGCAGGAGTCGTGTGTGTGTGTGTGTGTGTTTGTTTTGAATTGTCAGTCATCTGTCAGAGCCTCGTTGTTTCTCTCTCTCTCGTACTTCATTACGGTGTTATTTGCATGTGAAGTCGGTTGCCTGGTATTTTCCCCCTCCCGAAGGATCGCCGCTCGTCTCACAAACCCAAAACTTGGCAACCGCCCAATATTTGGTCACCAATTATTTTTTCTTGATTGGGCTTCTGTCTCCGTCACAATTAAGCTCCACATCAGGGCTAATTGGGATGGAGTTTGTTGGTTTGTTTTTTAATTTAAAGCAAGTAAACTTTCGGTGAAGAGTGTGTGCACATCGCCCCCTGTCTGCAGCTCTGCAACACACACTCAGTAGATGCGTCTCTATAACACGCGTTGTGTTTATCGTGCGATTTATACGCGAAAATTAGTTTTTACCTGTATATGATACGCCTTGGGTATTATAACTGGTGTGGGGTACGTCACGTGTGTAGGCTATTGCCTTAGACTGTAAAAAATATGGACAAAGCGTCTGTGACGTCACCCAAGAATGGTTTTGAGGCGTTTATGGGGGTACGGGCGGTGCCATCTTTGAAAATCTTTTCAGAAAGGATACAGAGATGGTGTGATGTGTTGGGTCAGATCATGGCCGAGACGTCACATTTCAGGAATTCCACCCGGCGCCGCCCGTTATCAGCTGTCAATCAAAGTTAACCACGCCCTTATTTGTCATACATTTTATATCTAAATACGATCTAAACTAACGAGTTAGAAAAACATTCACCCCCTCACAGTTGTCACGAAAAATACAATAAAAGACCATGGGACCAACCTTTAAAAACACGAATTTATGCTGTAAAACGGACATTTTAACATGGGGTCTAGACATTGCTCTCTTTTCGATCCGGCCCCTTAGATCTACATGGTGCAGTTTTCACTACATGAAGCTTCATTTTATCAGATTAGAATTCCCTTGTATACATGACCATCAAGTCTTTATACATCATGCACGCAAACTGCACGTCATCCTTTAAAACTCATGAATCGCCTCACCTTTCATGATCGCCTTGCATCACTTTAAACTCAGATGGCCTCACTCCTTAACTGACGCCCTCCACTCAGACGTCCCCCTTTAAAATATAGCTCATCCTTTAATCATGATCGCCTCACTTCCACCTTAATACTCATGATCGCTCATTTCCCCTTTAAAACTCATGATCGCCTCACTCCCCTTTAATACTCATGATCGCTCACTCCCCTTTAATACTCATGATCGCCTCACTCCCTTTAATACTCATGATCGCCTCACTCCCTTTAATACTCATGATCGCCTCACTCCCTTTAAACTCATGATCGCCCACTCCCCTTTAATACTCATGATCGCCTCACTCCCCTTTAAAACTCATGATCGCCTCACTCCCCTTTAATACTCATGATCGCCTCACTCCCCTTTAAAACTCATGATCGCCTCACTCCCCTTTAAAACTCATGATCGCCTCACTCCCCTTTAATACTCATGATCGCCTCACTCCCCTTTAATACTCATGATCGCCTCACTCCCCTTTAAAACTCATCGCCACCTCCGGCCTCACTCCTTAAAACTCATACGCCTCACTCCCCTTTAATACTCATGATCGCCTCACTCCCCTTTAAAACTCATGATCGCCTCACTCCCCTTTAATACTCATGATCGCCTCACTCCCCTTTAATACTCATGATCGCCTCACTCCCCTTTAAAACTCATGATCGCCTCACTCCCCTTTAAAACTCATGATCGCCTCACTCCCCTTTAATACTCATGATCGCCTCACTCCCTTTAAACTCATGATCGCCTCACTCCCCTTTAATACTCATGATCGCCTCACTCCCCTTTAAAACTCATGATCGCCTCACTCCCCTTTAATACTCATGATCGCCTCACTCCCCTTTAAAACTCATGATCGCTCACTCCCCTTTAAAACTCATGATCGCCTCACTCCCCTTTAAAACTATGATCGCCTCACTCCCTTTAAACTCATGATCGCCTCACTCCCCTTTAAAACTCATGATCGCCTCACTCCCCTTTAAAACTCATGATCGCCTCACTCCCCTTTAAAACTCATGATCGCCTCACTCCCCTTTAAACTCATGATCGCCTCACTCCCTTTAATACTCATGATCGCCTCACTCCCCTTTAAAACTCATGATCGCCTCACTCCCCTTTAAAACTCATGATCGCCTCGCTCCCCTTTAAACTCATGATCGCCTCACTCCCCTTTAAAACTCATGATCGCCTCACTCCCCTTTAAAACTCATGATCGCCTCACTCCTCATCCCTACTTTAAAACTCATGATCGCCTCACTCCACTTTAAAACTCATGATCGCCTCACTCCCCTTTAATAACTCATGATCGCCTCACTCCCCTTTAATACTCATGATCGCCTCACTCCCCTTTAAAACTCATGATCGCCTCACTCCCCTTTAAAACTCATGATCGCCTCACTCCCTTTAATACTCATGATCGCCTCACTCCCCTTTAAAACTCATGATCGCCTCACTCCCCTTTAAAACTCATGATCGCCTCCTCCCCTTTAAAACTCATGATCGCCTCCTCCCCTTTAATACTCATGATCGCCTCACTCCCCTTTAAAACTCATGATCGCCTCACTCCACTTTAATACTCATGATCGCCTCACTCCCCTTTAAAACTCATGATCGCCTCCTCCCCTTTAATACTCATGATCGCCTCACTCCCCTTTAAAACTCATGAAGCCGACGACAGCCGTTGTTCAGCGTTCTTCAATCAGGTCGAGTGTGCATTTATTGAAAGATTTTCATCTACATCTGTGTAGTTCTGTCATAAATGCTGTTTATATAACTTGATGTGAGAGCAATTCAAGACGGTTTCCATCCACTGTAAAATCTGGGCTTTTTTTAATGTATTATTGTATGAAATGATCTATATAATATGAGACTTTATGACTTCTCCTACTCTTGCTATACTTCATACTTCAGTGCAATACAGTGCTAAAATTTACTTATGATGTTTTATAATAAATCCAAAAGCAAAACACGTGAAAAAAACTATAAATGGCAAACAAGCTTATTATGAATAGTGGTAATTTCATGTTATTTACATGGTAAAGTGTTTGTTTTCCAGCAGATGACTGCATGAATGGAGATGATTTATGCAGATATTCTTTAAAGTTAATTTTACAGCATAAATGTAGTTAAAAATAATAGTGTTTAAAACATTACATGGGTTGAAAAAAAATATGCTAGTACCCACATATCGCCAATCTATATTCTTAATGAATAATAATGAATATTAGCTTGGTATTCAAAATGATTCGAAATTAATATTATTATTGATTTTGATATTAATATTTCTTCATCGACAGCACACCAAATAACCTTTATCTAACAGTGATTGTGAGATTTTAAGTTGCATTACTGCATTTGCAATGACTATTATTCCTATTATATCTTATGTATTATTAACATCTTTAGGTTATTTTGAGAAGTCTAGACGTCTGAATGTGTTTTTTTTAGTTGTTTTTATTAGTGAGTCTCTCTCTTTGTGTGCGTTTTGCTTGAATTACGACTTGCAGTCAGTCATATTAATCCGTTGTTTCATTATAGTCTGATTTATTCATAAAAGTATTCAGAATGCACAAACCTAAACCAGACTGTCAACAGACCGTCCGTCTTCTTTACAAACCCAGCGTTGCAGACAAAAGCGTTCAGATCTAAACCCAGTGTTTTATCAGTCGTCTGACGGGAACACACCAGCGTACATCTATCTATTATGAGTGATTTAATAATCATGTGCATCTGCAGTCCGCCTGAGGCCTGAGCTCTCCTCTATAATCATTGGTCTATTGTTGGGTCAGTTACACGAGGGCTTGATGGGAGATAAGTGTCCTTATGAAGCTCTCCACATTATGAACAAAAGGCCTGAACGCATGACTTCCAGCTGTGCTGCTGATATTCCCACTGTAACACCTGGCCTTGAGTTGCACGGCTGACACCGAGCCAATCCCGAGCCAATCCGGGAGAGCGGGAGCGCTGAAACAGGGAGTCAGATACAGGCACATTACACTCGCTGTACTGGCTTTAGTCATATTTATATTTTGAGGGTATTTTACCTATAACTTAACATTTGATTATTGAGGTCTGGCCACAGATCATAAAAATGTATATAATATTTTAGTTATAGTTGTTGTAACTCTATTATTATTAATGGAATCCACCATATCGATATCGGCTGATATATGTTCTTTTTTAATGTTATCGTTATCGCCCTGATATGAAAATTAAGCTGATATATTAAAGCCGATAAAATATGAAAATGTTCATATCGGTGCATTCCTAATATTAGGCTAATTGTAGTTATCAATTATTGTAATTATTATTATTATTATTTAGATTTTATTCATTTACATATTTTATTATATATATTTTAATTTTTTTTATATTTTATTTATTTTTACTATGATATTATTATTTTATATTCTTATTTTCTTTTTTATTCATTTATATATTTATTTTGATCAAATCTTTAACTGAAATAAATAAAGATATGAATTATATATTATATATATTTAAATTTTTTTTATATTTTATTTATTTTTACTATTATATTATTTGATATTCTTATTTTCATTTTTATTCATTTATATATTTATTTCGATCAAATCTTTAACTGAAATAAATAAAGATATGAATTATTGTAATTATTATTTTAACTTTATCAATTTTATTTTGGTCAATTATTAAACTGAAATAAATAAATAATATATATTTATTATAATAATTTAATGTTATTATAAATATAATAGTTATATTATTGTTTTAATTGTATTAATTTATATATATTTATTTGATCATACCTGAAAAAAACTACTTTTATTAGTATTTATAGATTTATTTGGTTTGCTTTTGGATGTTTTTGGGCATTGCATCACATTGCGTTTTCCCCCACTTGTTGTTTGAGAATATGTTTATTACTCTGTGTGTGAAGATGTTGTTTGAGAATATTGTTACTCTGTGTGTGTGTGTGTGTGTGTGTGTGTGTGTGTGTGTGTGTGTGTGTGTGAAGATCAGTGTGTATTCCCAGTCCTGTAGTTGATCATGTTGATGGTTGTGTAACTGGTCAGGTCATCGCACTTCACCGGCGGCAACAGCGTCTTCGGTCTCCTAGCAACAGAGTCGGGGAGTGTTTGGAATTTGTCCAGGAGTGATTTAACGGAGGATTCCAATGGAATGAGTCATGTTGTCATAGCAACAGATTCTCGTGTCACAACGGCCAGCGAGTGATTGGACATCAGCCAATCAGATACGCGATAGAGAATGTGTTTCCAGTGTCGACAAGTTCATGATTTCAGGTTTTAGGTTGTTTGATTTACACATAAAGGTGTTGAAGTTATTGTGGCAGAGTGTGTATGATGTGAAATATGTTTTAGAATTTGTGACAATGGCTGTGTTGACAGCATTTGTGTGCATAATGAATAACTTTAACCCATCATGACATGCTTTAGACAGGCAGCTCACTAGTTCATGTCAAAGTGCTGCTTTAAAGGGCTTCTGCAGACTTTACCCTGACACACACACAACACACACACACAACACACACTCACACACTCACAACACACACACACACACTCACACACACCACACACACAACACACACACACACACACACACACACACACACAACACACACCACTAGTCACTCACTCACTCACACACTCACTCACACCCCACACACACACACACACACAACACACACACACACACACACACACCCACTCACTCACTCACTCACTCACTCACTCACTCACACTCACTCACTCACTCCACTCACCACTCACTCCTCTCTTCCTCACTCACTCACTCACTCACTCACTCACCTCCATCACTCACTCACTCACTCACTCACTCACTCACTCACTCACTCCCTCTCCTCACTCACTCACTCACTCACTCACTCACACTCTCACTCTCTCCTCACTCACTCACTCACTCCTCCTCTCTCTCTCTCTCTCTCACTCTCTCACTCTCTCCTCACCATCACTCACTCACTCACTCACTCACTCACTCACTCACCACTCTCTCTCTCTCTCTCTCTCTCTCTCTCTCACTCACTCACTCACTCACTCACTCACTCACACTCTCTCTCTCTCTCTCTCTCACTCACTCACTCACACTCTCTCTCTCTCTCTCTCTCTCTCACTCTCTCACTCTCACACTCACTCACTCACTCACTCACTCACTCACTCACTCACTCACTCACTCACTCACTCACTCACTCACTCACTCACTCACTCACTCACTGTCTGAAGGTCAAAGGTGACTGGCAATCATTCGATCTCCTTTGTGTCCGCAACTCTGAACACTCACAGATAAGCTTTATTATTTGATTTGACTTATTTATTAATTTATTTTCATATTATCATTATTATTATTATTATATATTTTTTGTTATTATCACCTAACTTAATGATAACAGATAAGGTTTATTTTATTTCATTTTTCAAAATATTATTATTATTATTATACATTTTATATTTTATTAACAGCTGACTGAACTCAGATAAGTTTTATAATTTAATTTATTTATTTTTCTATTTTGTTTCTTATTATTTTTATTATTATTACTTATAATAACTTTATATATACACGTATATAAGTTAATGCCCATTTAAGTTTTAAAATATAGTTATTATTTTATTTGTTTATATATATATATATATATATATATATATATATATATATATAATATCACAGATAAGTTATATATATATAGTTATAAATATATTATTATTATATTTATGTGTATATTTGATGATTGTGAGATCAGGTTTTGCGGGTTTAAAGCCGCTAGATATAAGTCACATGACTGTACAGAAGGACAGTTGGTTATTGGTTATTAATCAGGGTTAATAATAACTTCTTTATAGTTCAATAATATTTCTTTTTTATCATAAATCCAGTTTGACCTGATGCTGGGATTACTGATTATTGTAAACGTTCTCCTCCACCTCTTCGAGGAAGTGTGTGTGTGTGTGTGTGTGTGTGTGTGTGTGGATTTGACAGCAGAATGAAAGTTGAATTGAAGCGGTGTGTTTTGTAACCATGAGCCCTTCACCTCTTAACTTTACTGAGCGATATTTAAAACAACCCCACCCACACACACACACACACACACACACACACACACACACACCGCTGCAGGAAAAGGTTTACGGCCCCACCCGCACACACCCTGTTCCCAGCATGCCTTTCACCCACATGCCACAAGACACCGTCACACAGAACTTTGTACACATGTTTTCATTAGTTGGACACATGATGCAACACACACTTCAGGACACACAGTGTGTGTGTGTGTGTGTGTGTGTGTGTGTGTGTGTGTGTGTGTGTGTGTGTGTGTGTGTGTGTGTGTGTGTGTGTGTGTGTGTTGTGTGTGTGTGTGTGTGTGTGTGTGTGTGTGTGTGTGTGTGTGTGTGTGTGTGTGTGTGTGTGTGACTGTAACCTTATAGTTTCTGAGATTTCAGCTTGAATGTCATATTCCACACAAAATAGGAAATGGGAAATAAGGAAAATGAAACCTATTTTTAGGACTCAAATCTGAGTGGTGTGTGTGTGTGCGTGCGTGTGTGTGTGTGTGTGTGTGTGCGTGCCTGTGCGTGTGTGTTTTAATGGTCAGTGTGTGTTTTAACAGTCAGTGTGTGTTTTATGGTCAGTGAGTGTGTGTGAGAGTATGTGTGTGTGTGTTTTAATGGTCAGTGAGTGTGTGTGTGTGTGTGTGAGAGTATGTGTGTGTGTGTTTTAATGGTCAGTGAGTGTGTGTGTGTGAGAGTATGTGTGTGTGTGTGTGTTTTAATGGTCAGAGTGTGTTTTAATGGTCAGTGTGTGTGTGTGTGTGTGTGTGTGTGTGTGTGTGTGTGTGTGTGTGTGTATGTGTGTGTGTGTGGGTTTGTTTGTTCAACGTCAGTGTGTGTGTGTGTGTGTGTGTGTGTGTGTGTGTGTGTGTGTGTGTGTGTGTGTGTTTTGTTTGTTCAACGGTCAGTGTGTGAGTTTCATGGTGATCGTTCAGGAATGTGACCTTGATCCTGATAGAGTAAACACGTCTCTGTCCTGTAAACTGTTTTCTCTGCAAAGACTCTTATGTTTATGATTATACATGTTTTAATGTTTTTCTACTTCAAAATTTCATGTTTAATTCAGTGCGTCACTGCCTTTTATTTTATCAGTTTCTGCGTGAAAATTGTTTCTACACCATATTAATCATGTTTTCATTTTTTTTTTAAAAATTAGAACACACACCACACACACACCACACACATTCTCACACATACATTCTCTCTCTCTCTCTCTCTCATCTTCTCTCTCTTCATCCTCTCTCTCTCCTACACACACCCCACACACACACACACACACACACCACACACACACACACACACACACACACAACACACACACTCTCACACATACATTCTCTCTCTCTCTCTCTCTCTCTCTCTCCACACCACACACACCACACACACACACACACACACACACACACCACACACACACACTCTCACACATACATTCTCTCTCTCTCTTTTCACACACACCACACACCACACACACACACACACACACACACACACACACACACACACACACACACACCCCACACACACACACACAGCAAACCGACCCAAACACTGTTGCTATCCTAACTCTACAGTGTAACCCCAGTGTAAGCCTGGGTTCTTCTGTGTGTGAGTAGATCATATTCAGTTTTCCTGATTCTCATTATTCTTCTGGAGACTGTAATAACTCAAGCTTTTGTTTGCACACACTCGCTCCTGGATCTCACGCAGTGTGTGTTGCTCGCCGTGAGTTATGTCGGATTTCTGCTGGATTATTACGGATTTCATTTCTGTTCAAGAATGTTTTTCGTAACTCATAGGCTGATGATGTCAGCGTTTCCCACAGTGCACTGGGATCGGCCGTGGCGTGTCTCTGTCTCCGCTAACACTCTTATTAAATAAATGTGCTCGTTTTGCAGTTTTAATCCAGTTTAATTCTAGAATGAAAATGAGTCAAGAAAGCGGTGTAAAGCTGGATCACTGTGTACAGGAGTTACGATGTTTTAAACGAGTCTCTACTGCGTTTATATGATCAAAAATACAGTAAAACTGTGAAATATTATTACAATGTAAATCAGCTGTTTTCTATATGAATATATAGTGAAGTGTAATTTATTCCTGTGATCAAAGCTGAATTTATCATCATTACTCCAGTCTTCAGTGTCACATGATCCTTCAGAAATCACTATAATATGATGATTTGATAATAAGCATTTTATATATATTTAATAAGCATGAGTTTATAAGAAGCAATGTTGAAAACGGTTAATATTTTTGTGGAAACCATGATATATTTTATTTCTCAGGATCCTTTAATGAATGTAAAACAGCATTTTTTTTTTAAATTGAATCTTTTGTAACATTTTAAATATAATTTAAACTAATTAGTTGAAAACAGTCGTATTTTTGTGGAAAATATGATGCATTTTCTTTTTCAGGATTCTTTGATTCTTTGAATAGAAAGTTCATAAGAACAGTGTTTATCTGAAAGACAATCTTTTGTAACATTATAAATGTCTTTACTGTCACTTTTGATCAATTTAATGCAATAATAAAAGCATATTTATCCCAAACGTTTGACGTGTATCACGGTTTCCACAAAAACAATATTTTCCACATTGATAACAATCATAAATGTTTTTTGAGCATCAAATCATCATATCAGATTTCTGATGGATCATGTGACACTGAAGAGTAATGATGCTGAAACACACACACACACACACACACACACACACACACACACACACACACACACACACACACACACACACACACACACACACACACACACACACACACACACACACTACAGAAATAATAGTATGGCATGTTTCCACACTTATTCAGTTTTTCCTGATAATGAATTTTAGGTGTTTGTGGCAAATGTCAAAGTCATTTACACACTGAAATGATTAACGTGCAGCAAAACGTTGTAAACGTCATGTGTTAATCATACTAATCGTAGTGCTCGTCTCTTCTCTCTCAAACACGTCTGTGTGTCATTCAGAGGATGAAATAAATGCATGTTAAAGATGAACTGTGTTTTTCATGCTCATCTTTCTTCAGTGTGTGTAATGTTGTTGTGTGAGCATGATAAAGATCTTCTGTATATCAGTGTCAGTGTTTCTGAACTCCTGAAACGCCTCCATCGTAGTCTTGAGTTTCTTCCGGGAACGAACACGTCACAATATTCCTCATTATAATAATTCATATGCAGAATAAAGGGGCGGGGCCTGGGTGAGTGAGTTAGTAGTGTGTTAAACTGGTGGTTATAGTAAGGGGCGGGACATTTCCCAAACACACTCGAACAGCTCGACCAATCACAACATACCGATCCAGCCGACCAATCAGAGCACAGTGTGCTTTTCAGGAGGAGGGGCTTCATAGAGACAGGAAGTAAACAGAGCGTTACTGACAGACTGGGAAGAGAGGAGCCGCAACAATGGAGAATATGAGGAACTAAAGAACTAAAGTAGAGACTAAAACACAATCATGACTTAGAAAAAGAGCATAATAGGCTCAAAATGGAGGCAGGAGACACACACGTGTGTCACATTCTGTTCTGTCTTGTCTGCATCTGTTCTTGTTTATCCTTGATTAGTTAACCTTCATCCACCTGTGTCTAGTTAGTTCCCTCATTTACCCTCTGTATATATTCTCCCATTCAGTTCTGTCCTGTGTCGGTTATTGTTCGTGTGTACATGCTATATGTCTCACGCTGTTACATTAAAACCTTGTTGTATTTTTGGGAAATACCTTCGTCCGCCTGTTTGTTCTGCCTAGCCGTGACAACGTGTGAGATGTGTTGTGATTGTAGCAGCAGATCAGACAGATTGAAGTCTTCTATTCTCCCATCTGGGGCTGAAAATCTGTGTGTGTGTGTGTGCGCGCGCATTATAGTGACACGGAATCAGTTTAAAATCATCTTTTATATGATTGTGTGTGTGTGTTTGTCAACAGTGTTTTGCTGAAGAAAGAGAGACTTTGAGAAACTGAAGAGTAACAGCAGAAAAACACCACGTGAGTCTTTCATTAATACGCCTTATACAAACATGCATGACATCACTTGCTTATGTATTTTACATTAAATATGAATATTTATTGAAATATATGTACATCGGTTTCATGACTATTGGAATATACATGAAGTAATTACATATTATGTAATTATACACACACTCAGACAGACAGACAGACACAAACACACACACACACACACACACACACACAAACAGGAGCTACATTACACAACATATTAGATGTAATTAGCATAATTTGCAGAGACGAATATTAAATATTACATCATGATGAGTTTGTCCTGTAGTTTAAGTGACAAATCAGACAGATTCCCAGCATGCTTTGCTGCAGTGCATGTGTGCAGTGTGTGTGTGTGTGTGTGTGTGTGTGTGTGTGTGTGTGTGTGTGTGTGTGTGTGTGTTTGTTTGTTCTCGGTCTAAACGCACATCATGTGGTACTACTTTCTTTCTTATGATTTTTCTTTATAAAATTTTTACATTTATTTATTATATTTAAAAAGAAATGTTTTGATTGATTTATTTTTATCTTTTATTCTTTTTTCATGTATTTTTATTTATTTGTTTTGTTTTTTATTTGTTTATTTTATATTAGCCTATTTATTTATCATTTTTAAATTGAGTTTTATTTACTTTTTTAAATTCTATTTACCTATTTGTTTGTTTTTTCTTTATTATTCGTTCTTTGTTTTTTCTTTTTTTTCTTTTTTTTCTTTCGTATTTAATGGGAGAGAGATTTTTTTTTCTTTTTTTTATATATATATATATATATATGAATGAGTATTTTTTTTTTCTTTGTCTGTTTTTCATTTATTTTTATTTATATATATATTTCTACCTTCCTTTCTCTCAGAATATGTGTCTCTCATTCCTGTATAATCCCTCGCTCCAGCAGCTGTCCCGGCTGAATGAACTCTATAACTGAGGATGATTTGCATAATAACCCAGTTAATGCTGATCTGTCTTTGTTCTGTCGGTGACATCAGCGCGTGTGTCAGTGAATCCCGTCCTCAGTTCACCTGTATCATCCGGGATCGGGATCGAGTCCGAGCACGCCTCAGCGTTCCTCCTCCTGCGAGGAAACTTCTCCTTTCTACCCAAACGTTCTTTTGTTCACACGTAATGATTTAATTGCATTCGAAACCGAAATGATCCTGATCCGTCGCTCAGAACCGACTCAAGTTGTTACTCGTCTTGGGAAATTCACATCAGTCCGCCAGAATCGCTGGTTTTCTCGGAAGAATAACAGCCAGAATCCATGTAATCCCACGAGCGCACAGCCTTTATGAGGATATTATCTGATGACAAAGTGCTTTAATCTGAACTGAAACATGTTTTTGTGTCTCCAATCCTTTTATTCAGACCATTAAACGAGCAACAATAAACGAGACACAATGCATTTGAAACATTTTAGCGATTTAAGCGTCCGTCTCACATGCATCTGTTTTTTCTGTGATGCTTCTGCCAGTTGCTCATATCTATAAATCATTCATAATTAATGGAATGGAGTTGGTCTGGTTTTGCAGGCCTTTTTATTCGTGCCGTATTGAACATCCTCATCAGCGTTTGCTCTTCTGTATTCCTGAAGTTTGGTGTGTCCTGGAAAGAAAGGATGGGCAGATCTCAGCTCATAAATTAACAGGGATGTGTTTGGAAAGGGCCGACTCGTTCGCACCTGTTCCTCATTATCCAGCCTCATCTGTCGCTCTCAAGGACTCTGATTGGTCGAGAGGAACTCAGCGTTTGGTCTGATTTCACAGTGGTAGTCCAGTTAGTGAGTCAATCATCACTAGTGCTAGTGCTTATAGTGCTGTGATGGGAACCGCTGGACCACAGTGTTAACCCTAACAGCCTAGAACACTCAGAACACCCTAGCAACTGCATAGCAACAGCCTAAAACACTGATAACACCCTAGCAACTGCATAGCAACAGCCTAAAACACCGTAGCAACTGCATAGCAACAGCCTAAAAAACTCAGAACACCCTAGCAACTGCATAGCAACAGCCTAGAACACTCAGAACACCCTAGCAACTGCAGAGCAACAGCCTAAAACACTCAGAACACCTTAGCAACTGCATAGCAACAGCCTAAAATAGTCAAAAAACCCTAGCAACTGCACAACAACAGCCTAAAACACACAGAAAACCCTAGCAACTGCATATAAAAAGTCTACAACATTAAAAACACTAGTAACTTCACAGCAACAGCCTAAAACACCCTAGCAACTGCATAGCAACAGACTAAAATAGTATAAAAACCCTAGCAACTGCACAGCAACAGCCTAAAACACACAAAAAACCCTAGCAACTACATATCAAAAGTCTAAAACAATAGTAACTTCACAGCAACAGCCTAAAACACCCTAGCAACTGCATAGTAACAGACTAAAATAGTCAGAAATCCCTAGCAACTGCATAGCAACAGCCTAAAACACTCAGAACACACCTAGCAACTGCATAGCAACAGCCTAAAACACCCTAGCAACTGCATAGCAACAGCCTAGAACACTCAGAACACCCTAGCAACTGCATAGCAACAGCCTAAAACACTCAAAACACCCTAGCAACTGCATAGCAACCGACTAAAATAGTCAAAAAACCCTAGCAACTGCACAGCAACAGCCTAAAACACACAGAAACCCTTGCAACTACATATCAAAAGTTTAACAAATTAAAAACACTAGTAACTTCACAGCAACAGCCTAAAACACCCTAGCAACTGCAAAGCAACAGCCTACAACACTCAAAACACCCTAGCAACTGCATAGAAACAACCTAAAACGCTTAGAACACCTTAGGGACTGCATAGCAACAGCCTAACACATTCGAAAACACCCTAACATCTCCATAGCAACAACCTTAGAGCACCCTAGCAACTGCACAGCAATAGCCTAAAACACTTAGAACACCCTAGCAACTGCATAGCAATAGCCTAAAACACTTAGAACACCCTAGCAACTGCATAGCAACAGCCTAAAACACTCAGAACACCCTAGCATAGCAACAGCCTAAAACACTCAGAACACCCTAGCAACTGCATAGCAACAGCCTAAAACACTCAGAACACCCTAGCAACTGCATAGCAACAGACTAAAATAGTCAAAAAACCCTAGCAACTGCACAGCAACAGCCTAAAACACACAGAAAACCCTAGCAACTACATATAACAAGTGTAAAACATTAAAAACACTAGTAACTTGACAGCAACAGCCTAAAACACTCAGAACACCCTAGCAACTGCATAGCAACAGCCTAAAACACCCTAGCAACTGCATAGCAACAGACTAAAATAGTCAAAAAACCCTAGCAACTGCACAGCAACAGCCTAAAACACACAGAACACCCTAGCAACTACATATAACAAGTGTAAAACATTAAAAACACTAGTAACTTGACAGCAACAGCCTAAAACACCATAGCAACTGCAAAGCAACAGCCTACAACACTCAAAACACCCTAGCAACTGCATAGCAACAACCTAAAACACTTAGAACACCTTAGGAACTACATAGCAACAGCCTAAAACATTTGAAAACACCCTAACATCTCCATAGCAACAACCTAAAACACTTAGAACACCTTAGCAACTGCATAGCAACAGCCTAAAACACTCAGAACACCCTAGCAACTGCATAGCAACAGCCTAAAACTTTCAAAAACACCCTAGTAATTCCATAGCAACAACCTAAAACACACCCTAGTAAGGGAAATTTAAATGTTCCCAGTGTTCCTTACGAGGGCAAAACAAAGTTGTGTGTGTGTGTGTGTGTGTGTGTGTGTGTGTGTGGTGTGTGTGTGTGTGTGTGTGTGTGTGTGTGTGTGTGTGTGTGTGTGTGTGTGTGTGAGTGAGACCTTCTGCCGCTCCCTGTGGGCGTCTCTTGGCTCTGGATGAGTCTTGGCTCTCTGAGAGGTTTATTTGCTGAGGTCTGACCTCTCGTCTTGTGTCTCTGGGCGCCGGGTTTCCTTCAGATGACTTTCTCTGGACTCATCAACACGCCTTCATCACATTCACATTCATCAAATATGGGATTGATTATACAATAATGACCTTATTTATGTATTTTAAAAATAGTAAGGTCATGTTATACGAGTCTTCAGTTCCTCTTGTGTTGTTTGTGGTAAAATCACTAGGTCTATTGTTTAATTGAGCTTTTCCCAGGTGTCTGAGTTGTTTTTTCATGCGATCGTTCGCGTGTCCGTCTGAGCGCTGGCGGCTGATGGTGGTGTGTGTGTGTGTGTGTGTGTGTGTGTGCGAGCTGACAGCTGGCGGGGAGGGCCGCGGGAGCCCGACGGGGTCATCCGGACCTCATTTCCAAACGCACTGTAAACAAAAGGTTAAAGAGGGTTCAGACGCGCTGCATTAACAGATGCTCGTCGACGCAGTCCTGCATTACATCACCGCCACGCCACAAAACATCACATTACTCGAGATTTTGTAAGCATGTTGCGTAGTTGTGCATGGAGTCGACTGTTTTATTTCTGATGATAACGCAATGCAACATGGCAATTATTGTCCATGCTGAAATACAAAGGAATTATGAACGCATGCAAAAACAAAAGAGAACCGAAGAAATATTAATAACTGATTATATTCTATATTTTGCTTTTTCTATGCATTGTTTTGTAGCTGTAGTTTGCCAAATAATTCTGTCAGAAAAGTACCTTTACCGAGTTTAGAGTTTTGTTCTTCCCTGTTTTTTTATATAAACACAAAATATAGTGTCATTAAACATAAATATCCCCCCAGACGTCACTTTTGGCCTCTGCTGTAGATGCCCTCATGATTTTCTCCATAATCTCAGTCTTTTATCTTTTATTTTTCCCTTTTTGCGGATGTTTTCAATAATTTTATAGAGTATCAAAGTTCAGTTTGAAAGATAACAAATGTTTTAATTAAATTTGAACTGATAATTATTAATAGTAATCCTTTAATTTAAGATGCATAATTTTATATAAGAATAATGCAATCAAATATTACATAATTTTGTCTAAGCGTTTATACAGAGAATATATACACACTTGCAAAAAACTGTAGCTGTATTTTGCCATTTTTGCCAAATCTGCCAGATAAATATGATTTGATTTTGAAGATGCATCATTTCTTATTATCTTTGATTCTTTAACATTAAGAAATAATGTGAAATAATGATTATTGATCTATATTAATTTATCATTGTGTTTTTAGAGATTCAGTAGTGATATTCTCTTCTTGTGTTCTTGAATATGATTCGCTCTTGTGCTGTGAGGCGTGATGGTCACTCCACTGAGTGACCTGTGTGTGTGTGTGTGTGTGTGTGTGTGTGTGTGTGTGTGTGTGTGTGTGTGTGTGGTGTGTGCGCATGTCTCCCTCTAGTGGAGAAAACACACACTGCATCAATGCATCTTTTCAGTAATGATTCTGCAGAAATTGTAGGATGGATTCAGTTTATAAAGTGTCGGACCTTTCAGTGAGAATTTGGGTGAATTTTCAGTGCATTAATGTTTTCTTTGTTGGTTTTCAGACATTTATTTTCTTCTCTTTCCTTGTGTTTTAGCAGTAAATCTCCAGATCTGCTGCAGTGCATCGTGGGAAACACCTCCAGCTTGTAAGGACTGTGTTTACGGGAGAAAAGACGTCTGGAGAAACTGAACCAACCAAGTGACAATCTGACCAACGGGATGCCAGGAATGAGTGCGCAGGAATCCAGCACGGTAAACACACACACACACACACACACACACACACACACACACACACACACACACACACACACACCTCAACAACACGGATGAATATGGACAGATCACGACTGCACTCGCAATCCAATGTGAACAAGAGTAGAATTCAAACTTTATTGACTAAATAAACTGGAAACAGAAGGTCAGAAAGTCAGCGCTGCAGGAAATGACATCATCATCATTAAACAAACTTATGATATATTATTTCAGTTCAGGTTTATTTTATTACAATTAACAGAAACATTTTTTCCATGGTTTTAGTTAACTATAAAAGTTTCCTAATTACAAATATTTTGTCAGTTTTGGCAAACTACTGGATACATTTACATAACAAGAAATGTGTGTGTGTGTGTGTGTGTGTGTGTGTGTGTGTGTGTGTGTGTGTGTGTGTGTGTGTGTGTGTGAGAGAGAGAGAGAGAGAGAGGGAGAGACTGTTTGTGAGTGTGTGTGTGTGTGTGTGTGTGTGTGTGTGTGTGTGTGTGTGTGTGTGTGTGTGTGTGTGTGTGTGTGTGTGTGTGTATAAGAGAGACTGTTTGTGAGTGTGTGTGTGTGTGTGTGTGTGTGTGTGCGCGGCACATATGTGTATGAGAGAGACTGTGTGTGTGTGTGTGTGTGTGTGTGTCTGTCTTTTGATATGTATTTGTTTAAACGGCTCCAGATGTTGCTGATGTTGAGCACTGGATCTGACGGAGCATCTGTCCGCTCACCTGGAGCTTCACACACACTCACACACACTCTTCTCCTCCGTCACGTCTCGTTCTCATTCACCATGTGTTGTCATTCAGGGCTTTTGCTCACATTCTGTTGTTTCGCTCTTTTCTCCAGAGATTTTGACGTTGCCTTTTGATGTTGGACGAAAATGAGTGTGTTTTATTGCTGATGAATTAGATTTGATAAACCCGGGTGCATTTCTGTCAGGACGAGTATCGTCAAAGACGAGTGACAATTAGCATATAGTTTGGATTGGCGGTATGGTTCAGTTCTGGGCAGTCTAGCATGATAATAACAGCGGCAAGGGTAAACAGAACAGAATCAACATGAATGTATTGCAGATATCATTAAAGGAGTGGTATAATGCCCTTTTCACAAGATGTAAAATAAATCTCTGACGTCCCCAGAATGTGTATGTAAAGTTTTAGCTCAAAATACCCCACAGATTGTTTTATATAGCATGTTAAAGTTGTCACTTTTTGAGGGTGATCAAAACACAGTTTTTGTGTCTGTCCCTTTAAATGCAAATGAGCTGCTGCTCCCGGCACAGGGGGCGGAGCTACAACAGCTTGTGTTTGATTACCTCACACAGACATTCACTGAACATTTCAAAAACTTTTAGCTTTTAATGTTCAAACCGAAAAGATGGAGAGACTCAAGAAGAAATGACATCATTTCTGAATGATTAGTTGGTGAATTTATGTAGCGTATGTGTAGTTGTCTTCTAGTATATTCTGTCTTGATAATCTATAAATCGTGGGGGCGGGGTTTATGTAAATGTTAGGGTTAGTGATGTCACTAACTCGTCTAGTCCCTACCAGCCGTTTGTTGCAGTCCTTAAAAAAATGATTTCTTTAAAAGAAAATATCTCCCTTTGCTTTGAACTTTGAGCGTCGTAACTTTGCAGATGTTGTTTACAGCAACATTACACACTAGCTAAAGTTAGAAAAGTGAAATCATAATCCACTACCCCTTTAATATCAATATTTTATAGTACATAATTGAAGAATTTGTTGTGATTGAAAGGGAATCAGAGGACGGGTGGAGCTGGGGAGGGAGGAGGGTAACCAGCTCCTGAGAAACGCCATCGCTGCTGATAATAATATATATGATTATGCTTATATATGAATACAGTGATAGGCGTCGTGTTCCTATTGGTAGACGTGGATCAGCTGATGTGAGCTTGACGAATAATATTGATTTCCCTTTGAATGCAGTTTATTTTTCTGGCCCCATTAGCAGATATTGATACTTCCACTTTTTTCTCAAGTAAATGTATCTTGATTTAAGATTTTTTTTTTTTTTTTTGTGCTGGAAAATAAAAAAAAAAACACATTTTATACATATTTACAGTGTTATAAATGCATTAGTTTGTGCAAGTCAATCATCACTAGTGCTGTAACTTTTAGTTAGTGTTAGAAACTAAAAACACTTACAGTCTGTATATATAATGCATTATTTTTAATACATTGTATGATGTCATGAATAATTGTAACCACTATTATATTTATCTATTCATTGTTACACCTTTAGAAATAAAGCATTAAAACACACGACAAACAATTTCAGATGTAACGAGGAATCTGCAAATATTATAATGCATTTTAACTTGATTTGCAATTGTATATATTGCATTATAATGTACAATATGAATACTTTTATGATGCATTAAACACAAAGGCTTTAAGTGTCACCAAAACTCTTTAGAAACCACATAGCAACCACCCACAACACCCTAGCAACGTAAAGTCAGGGCTCGAAATTGCGACCATTTTGGTCGCATATGCTCCTGAAATTTAATCTGTGCGACCTAAAAATATATTTGGGAGCATCTGTGCGAGTGCAAATAATGGTTGTGGTGCGACCTGTTTTTATTTCTCTACAAAACGTTCGCAAATTACTGCACAGTGTGTACCTAATGTGCGCTGATCAGGCGCTGATACGCGGTGGCCGGACCATCATTCTATCCAACGATTACATCC
>CM070834.1:3834664-3867164 GCA_036326025.1 Chrosomus eos
CACTGATCTTGTGTTGATTTAGTAAGATCCTGTAAGTCCAGCTCTATCATCACTCACTCTCTCTCTTCTCTTACCCAGCGCTCCAGCTGTAACGGTGAGAAGCACAGCAGTCCTCAGTCTGATGATGAACCCTCGACCCCTAAAGCCCGACCCAACCCCAAATACCAGCTGTTCCTGGGGTCCAACGGCTCCGTGGGCTCCAACGGGACCAGCGGCTCCAACGGGAACCTCCGGAGGATCAGCTCAGCCATGCGTGGGTCCATGGAGTCGCTGTCGTCCCGGGACTGGGACAGCGTGTCCGACAGGGTGAGTGTCCGCTCAAAAATATAGAAATTAAATGTAAAAATTATGTAAATAGAACAAAAATTATAATTAATTTAATATTTAGAAATTATTTCCTTTTTATGATACTATTTTTTTAAATTATGTCATCCATTTAAAAAGCGACATGCTGCTTTACCTGATCTGATTCTACATGCTTTAACATAGTCCATTTACAGTAGCCATTTACGTAGCCATTTACGTAGCCGTTTACCGTAGCTGTTTACAGTAGCCGTTTACGTAGCATTTACCATAGCCATTTACGTAGCTTTACAGTAACACGTTTACCTAGCCGTTTACAGTAAGCTGTTTACGTAGTCGTTTACCGTAGGCGTTTACCATAGCGTTACAGTAGCGTTTACCGTAGTCGTTTAGCGTTTACCGTAGTCGTTTACAGTAGCTGTTTACTGTAGTCGTTTACAGTACGTCGTTTACGTAGTCGTAGTTACCTTAGCCGTTTACGTAGTCATTTACCGTAGTAATTTACGTATCGTTTACAGTCGCCGTTTACAGTCGCCGTTTACAGTGTAGTTTACGTGGCCATTTACCAGTAGTAATTTACAGTACCGTTTACAGTGGCCGTTTACAGTGCCGTTTACAGTGGCCGTTTAAGTGGCCGTTTACAGTGGCCGTTTACAGTAGCGTTTACAGTAGCCGTTTACAGTGGCCGTTTACAGTGGCCGTTTACAGTGCCGTTTAAGTGGCCGTTTACAGTAGCCGCTTACAGTAGTCCGTTTACAGTAGCGTTTACAGTAGCCGTTTACAGTAGCCCGTTTACAGTAGCCGTTACAGTGGCCGTTTACAGTAGCCGTTACAGTGGCCGTTTACAATAGCCGCTTACAGTAGCCGTTTACAGTGGCCGTTTACAGTAGCCGTTTACAGTGGCCGTTTACAGTAGCCGTTTACAGTGGCCGTTTACAGTAGCCGTTTACAGTAGCCGTTTACAGTGGCCGTTTACAGTAGCCGTTTACAGTAGCCGTTTACAGTAGCCATTTACAGTGGCCGTTTACAGTAGCCGTTTACAGTAGTTTACAGTAGTCATTTACAGTAATGCCTCTGTGTTCCTCCAGATGGGCAGCTTTGACAGTCCTTCCAGAGTTTTCAACAGTCCATATGCGACGCTGTCGTTGGACTACAATCCCATCAACAGAATGGCAGATTTTAAGGTAAATAAGTCGCATTCTGTGTTTATGTATGAGTGTGTGTCCCTCTAGTGGGCAGAGCATGTACTTCAGCTCCATCCGTGTGTGTATGAACACCTAAAGTGTCACATAAACACTTTACTGTCTTCAACAATGATTATCCACTTCGGTTACACTTTATTTTAAGTTGTCATTGTTACAGTGTAATTATATATTTAAGTACTGAGTAATATTAAGCAACTACATGTAATTACTATAGGGTTAGGGTAGGATTAGGATTTGGTTGAGGGTTACATGTAATTATGCATAATATACTGTTATTACTATGGTAAATACATGTAACTTATGTAACAAGGACACTGTAAAATAAAGTGTTACCTCCACTTCTTTTATAATTATTATAGCTTTTGTGACTTCATATTAATCCAGACTCCACAAGATAAAACTTCATTTGTCACACTGCAGGACTATTGAATGTTGTATTTGATTCAGACACAGGAAGTGATGTCACCTGGCGTCTCTGAGATGAACCTCTTTGGTCTGA
Organism: Chrosomus eos; assembly: GCA_036326025.1. NCBI lineage: Eukaryota > Metazoa > Chordata > Actinopteri > Cypriniformes > Leuciscidae > Chrosomus > Chrosomus eos. The sequence goes on from CM070834.1 coordinate 3,836,672, forward strand.
ACCGAAGCGTGAGTCCCGCTACGAGTCCGGCGCTCAATCATCGCTCGCGCATCGGCTACGACAGTCTGACGCGCAGACGAGACGTGAGCGTGAGTTTATTCCTCATCAAACCAATAACCTTCCTTTACATGAGTATTATTAATAAAACCACCCTAAAACATGTCAATATATTTTTTATGAAATTTTTAATATATAACAAAAATATAAATATATAGATATATTTAAATAATATAATAACATAATTATTTTAATTAGAATTAGTTTAATACATTATGCACACACACACACACATACACACACACACACACACACACACATATATATATATATATATATATATATATATATAAAATATTTAAATAATTAAAGTTTAGTACAAAAATTATAGATTTAAATGTGTGTTATATATATATTATATATATATTTCAATAATAAACATATTTCTATTAATCATAGTAATGCATTATGCACACATATACATACACACACAAATTATATATATATATGTGTGTATATATTCAATAATATAATACAATAAATAATGAAATATTAATTCAATATATATATATATATATATAGAGATAATATATGTATATATACATGTAATTAAATAAATTACTATTTAAAATAAATAGATATTTAAAATAAGTATGATTTTATATATATTTTATATATATATATTATATAAAAATACATTATATTATATTTTTTATATTAAATAAATAAATCCTATATATATATATATATAGTTATTATAAAGTCTCAGCAGTTGCTTTTAAAAATTAAAAATTAAAAGTATTTGAACTGTTTGTCTCCTGAAGGCCACACCGAGTCAACTCATGCAGCGAAACAACCAGCCCAACAAGCGTGACTTCGTGCAGGAGCTGACCAATCAGCTGGACGACTGTCGCAGGGTCAGTGACACACACACACACACACACACACACACACACACACACACACACACACACACACACACACACACACACACACACACACCTTGGTGTTCTTCTTCTGTTCTCAGAGGTTTCTGTCCACTGGAAATCGTTCAGAAGAACTGTTTTGCTCAGTGTTTGTTGAGTTTGATCCAGTGTCTGCACATGCATGAGCTGGAAACACTTTATAGTAAGATTCATTAGTTAATGTATTTACTAACATGAACTAACCATGAGCAATACATTTGTTACTGTATTTGTTCATCTTTGTTAATGTTCCAGCCGTTCAGTGTTTGTTCATGTTAGTTCACAGTGCATTAACTAATGTTAACTAATACAACCTTTGATTTTAATAATGAATTAGTAAATGTTGAAATTACCATGAACAAAGATTAATAAATGCTGTTGAAGTGCAGTTCATGTGTAGTTAACTAATGAACCTTATTGTAAAGTGTTCCCCATGAGATTTTAAAAGTCCGACCAAATATTAAGTCAAGAATGAGTTGCTTCTGGTTAATTTATCACACATTTTGACAAATACAATCATAAATCATCCAGTTATCCCAAGTATATATAAATACTGTATAATGCACAGTATATGTACTATAAGAAATGTGTTTCCACTGTCAGTAAAAATCCTCAAGTTTTTCCACAGAATTCATGCCAAAAATGTAATTATCTTTAACACGTGTTGATGCGTGTGCTCCAGAGGAACCAGTTTCTGGAGGCGGAGAGCGTGGAGCTGGAGAAGGAGAGGAATCAGATCCGCTTCGAGATGCGAGGACTTCTGGTGAACAACGAGGATCTTCTGCGGACCAACACACAGATGCAGGGAGAGACCAACCGGCTGAGAGAGAGGATCGTGGAGTTAGAGAGCAACAACAACGTGATGCAGGAGCGCTTCAAAAAGATGGAGGTACAGAAGAAAAATCACTCCGTTTTCTCCAGAAGGACACGGATTTTTAATGATAACTGATAATCATTTAAAGACCGTGAGCTATGAGGTTGTTCATCAATGGAATTTGCTTCTGTTGAACCTGTTAGCTTGCATTATTTCAACTTATTCTTAAAATAAGAATAATTCCTGGTGAAGAACTACATTACCCATAATGCTGTACTGAAAACTCCACCAATCAGAGAGTCGAAACAAGAGCTTGTTAGCTCCGCCCACTCTTATGAATGAAAATGACGTAATGGAGTCGTTATAAGTAGTTTTACATTCCTCCGTCATTTTTAATTTGATTATGTAATTTGCAAAGCATCATGGGATTGTAGTTCTTTCACTCACTAAAGATGTTCAGTTCACAGTCTTGTATTTTCAAATAATTTTTTTGCTTCAAATCAAAGTTTGTAATGTTGTGATTCTCCTCATGGCGCTTTAACCAAGACTTTTTTAAATCCCAATGGGAGAAATGAATGGAGAAAAGTGGGCGGGCACTAATGCACTCTATAGAACCGTGATCAGGTGATTGACAGGTGTGTGTGTGTGTGTGTGTGTGTGTAGAACGAGCTGAAGGAGGCACGTGAGGTGATGGTGGAAGCAAACACTCAAGAATACGCCTTCAACTTTCTGCAACAGACGCTCAAAGAACAAAATACAAGACACAGAGGTGTGTACGATCAACACAATACACACAAACTCTCTTAATATCAGCATTATTATTATTTCTTTTTAAATGCTAGTGTGTATAATGATATATTCATGGCAGGGTTATTTTCGCTAACTAAAACAAAAATCATCATGAAATTAATTACTTCAAATAAAATAATCATGGACTGAAATAAAATAATATGTAAATGTGTTTTATTTTAGCTAGTTGCCAAGGCAATATTTCTCATTTTCTATAAAATAATAAATATATTTATGAGATGTATACATTTATGATGTTTGTTGTATTATATAGTGTGTGTGTTTGTCCTGAGTCTGATCTTCCGTGTGTGTGTGTAGGAAGCTCTGGAGAAACAAACACAACACGCTCAGTGTGTGTCTGAGAAGCTGTGGCTCACTGAACGCAGTCTGGAGGAGCTGGAGCTCGAGAAGGAGAACAAGAACAAGAAAGCTCTAGAACTCAGCGATAGTGTTTTCAGACTGGAGACGGAGGTACACACACACACACACACACACACTCTCTCTCTGACACTCACACACACTCACAACATCCATTGACTTTCTGCATTCGTCTTCATATTCAAGAAGAAAAGATGTTTATCCAAGTCTGAAACAACTTTGCTTTACTACTGATGTCATCAAGGCCATATGAGCATAGAAAAATAATACTGCGACCAAATATTCATGATCAAATCATTGTGTGTGTCAGCTGGCAGACTCTCTTCAGGAGGCTCTCCAGGCGCGCGCGGAGCTGAGTTTGCAGCAGAAGCTTCGGGCCGACGATCAGCTGAGAGTGGAGGAGCTCGAGGAGAGTGTGCTGGAGAAAGACCAGGAGCTGCTGAGACTCACACAGATCGTCTGCAGACTGCAGGGAGAGGTGAGACACACACACATTACGGAACTACTGCAGGGAGAGGCATGAAGAGTGTGTGAGAGTGAGAGTGAGTGAGAGAGCGAAATAGATAGCGAGCGAGCGAGTGAGAGTGTGAGTGAGTGTGAGAGTAAGAGTTAGTGAGAGTGAGTGAGTGGTTTGAGTGAGTGAGTGAGAGAGTGAGTGTGAGAGAGTGAGTGTGAGTGAGTGTAGAGTGAGGAGTGTGAGGTGAGTGAGTTGAGAGTGTGAGAGAGTGAGTGTGAGTGAGTGTGAGAGAGTGAGTGAGAGAGTGAGGTGTGAGTGATGTGAGAGGGAGTGAGTGAGTGTGAGTGTGTGAGGTGAGTGTGAGAGTGAGTGTGAGAGTGAGTGTGGTGAGTGTGAGTGTGAGAGTGAGTGTGAGATGTGTGGAGATGTGTGTGAGAGTGTGTGTGAGAGAGTGAGTGTGAGAGGAGTGTGAGGAGAGTGTGAGGAGAGTGTGAGAGAGTGTGAGAGAGTGAGAGGTGTGAGAGTGAGTGTGAGAGTGAGTGTGAGAGGAGTGTGAGAGAGTAGAGTGTGAGTGTGAGTGTGAGAGTGAGTGTGAGTGTAGTGTGGAGAGTGAGAGTGAGAGTGTGTGAGTGAGAGTGTGAGTGAGAGAGTGAGTGAGTGTGAGAGTGTGAGTGTGAGGAGTGAGTGAGTGAGAGTGAGTGAGTGAGTGAGGTGAGAGTGTGAGAGGGGTGAGTGAGTGATGAGAGAGTGAGTGAGAGAGTGAGTGAGTGAGTGAGAGTGAGTGAGAGTGTGAGTGAGTGTGAGTGAGAGTGAGTGAGTGAGAGAGTGAGTGAGAGTGTGAGTGAGAGTGTGAGTGAGAGAGTGAGTGAGAGTGTGAGTGAGAGTGTGAGTGAGAGTGAGAGTGAAGTGAGTGTGAGAGAGTGAGTGAGAGTGTGAGTGAGAGTGTGAGTGAGAGAGTGAGTGGAGTGAGTGAGAGTGAGTGAGAGTGTGAGTGAGAGTGTGAGTGAGAGTGTGAGTGAGTGAGTGAGAGTGGTGAGTGAGAGTGTGAGTGAGAGTGTGGTGAGAGTGTGAGTGAGAGTGTGAGTGAGAGTGTGAGTGAGAGTGTGAGTGGAGTGTGGAGTGAGAGTGTGAGTGAGGAGAGTGAGTGAGTGTGGAGTGTGAGTGAGTGTGAGAGAGTGAGTGAGAGTGAGAGGAGTGGGGTGAGTGTGAGAGTGAGTGAGTGAGTGAGTGAGTGAGTGAGTGTGTGAGTGAGTGAGTGAGTGATGTGAGTGAGATAGTGAGTGAGTGAGTGAGTGAGTGAGTGAGGATGAGAGTGAGTGTGAGAGTATGAGTGAGAGTGTGAGTGTGAGTGTGGTGAGAGTGTGAGTGAGTGTGAGAGTGTGAGTGTGAGGAGTGAGTGAGTGTGAGGAGTGATGTGAGAGAGTGAGTGAGTGGAGAAGTGAGTGAGAGAGTGAGTGAGTGTGAGAGTGAGTGAGCGAGTGAGTGAGTGTGAGAGTGAGTGAGTGTGAGAGTGAGGAGTGAGTGATGGAGTGAGTGTGAGTGAGTGAGTGAGTGAGTGAGTGTGAGTGGAGTGAGTGAGTGAGTGAGTGAGTGAGTGAGTGAGTGAGTGAGTGAGTGGTGAGTGAGTGAGTGAGTGAGTGAGTGAGTGAGTGAGTGAGTGAGTGAAGTGAGTGAGTGTATCAGATATTTAGGTGTGTCCTAATGTTGAAGTTCTCTCTGAATTGGACTCGATCATGACTCTGTGTGTGTGTGTGTGTGTGTGTGTAGGTGACTAATAAGCTGAGCTATAAGGAACAGACTCTAGAGGAGGAGATTCAGCTGCGTGAGCGAGTGCAGCTTCAGTGCAAACAGGCCGAGAGAGCGGTGGAAGATCTGCGGATGGAGATGCAGACGCTCAGCCAGGCCAGAGACGAGCTGTCTAAACAGCTCAAACTAGCACAGGTACGTGTGTGTGTGTGTGTGTGTGTGTGTGTTGTGTGTGTGTGTGTGTGTGTGTGTGTATGTGTGTGTGTGTGTGTGTGTGTGTTGACAACACTGGCAGGTCAAGTCAATACAGTAGAGGTTATATAGCAGCTTTACAGTGTTGAACAGGAAAATCAATCATGCAAACCTCATCAAATATGAGAGTAATTCAGATTCTGCTGTAAAGCAGCTGTACTGAAGACAGTCATTATTCAGATCAAAGTTTTGTTACTTTTACTTAAAGGGGCTATGTGTAGCTTTTTACTTAAAAAAAATCTTTAAGATAGAGTTTTCATTTTTACATTTATGAGCCAACCATAATGTAATAGAAAGAATGACACCTTGACTGTCCACCACGGTTGCCTCTATCAGCCTGTAGCTCGAGTGTGTTGTGTGTGTGGAGGAGTCGTCGGGTCCGAATTGGCGCGAAAATTCACAAAATGTGACGTCATGCGCGTTCTCGTCTACTTGGGCTCACATCCGTACGGCAGCCATTAGTAAGCAGCGGCAATCGCTAGCAGTGTTTCAAATGGACTCTGCAGACGGAAAGAAGCGAGCAGCCTCCAGCACAATCCAGACACACGCAAACTCCTCGTAAAAAAGAAAAAAGCACTTATCTAGTGCGGCCAACGAGCGTGCGCACCGAGAACGAGCATGAGACTGGCTGCAGTTTCTCTTACGGCCACTGGTGTCAGTAACGGTTAGAAATTTCAGAACTTACGCAATGCTCCTTAAGTTTTCAATTAGCAGAAAATCAAAGATATTAAAGTTGATTTAATAGTCAATTAATTGATACAATTTATTTAATAATCAGCACTCAAATAAAACCTCAAAAAAGTTTTATATTAAATATTAAGTTGCTTATAAGGCAGTTTTTATAAAAAAAAACTTTCATGACATTGATTAGTGATTTATACACACATTTAAACGTCATAACATTTACATGATTTATTCAAATATGCATTTAATAATGAAGACAATCGCTTTAGAAATAAATATAAAAATGAGAATAAATCAAAAAAAACATTTATTAATTAATAAATTATATTATGTTACATGAAAATATGAATAAATTAATAATTATTTTAAAAGAAATTATATTGCATTATATTATATATTAAATTTTTTTAAATGTATTTATACATTCATTTATTTTTTTGTATTGAATTATTTTTAAATAAATAAATATTATTGCATTATTCTTATAATACATAATTAAATAATATATTTATTTTAATGAATTAATGTTCATTTTTAATTCATTTATTTAAATAAATAAATGTATTAATTTATAAATTAGGGTTTTCTGTTTGAACGGTGCGTGTTAGCGGCCGCTACGTTAATAACTAATGATCTTTGTAACGGAAGTGAATCGATCAAAACTAACTTTATCTGGACAATAACCTTATTCTAGATCTGCTGTAAAGCCTAAACAATCTCAGTTACTGTAATCTCCTGTTATCACTGTAAAGCTGCTGTGAAACTATATATAGTTAAAAGCGCTGTATAAATGGAGACTTGACTAGTTAATTTTTCTAGCTAGCTATCAAATTTATGGTCACTGAATATGTTTTTTCTGAGGTAAATGTGACATGTTATTGATGCAGTGTGTGTTCTGGTGTCTGTTCACACTGCTGACTGTGTGTTTCAGGAGAATATCATTGATCTGGAAGCTGATCTGGAGGAGCTTCATGAGAACGAGCAACGATGGGTGTCTAAACACAAGAGAGCTCTGGATCAGGTGACCGACACACACTCATAAACAACAACTCTTGTTTTCCAGAACAGATCTCTATCATCCTGACAACAAGATGCATTACAGTCCCTTTACCCTGTGCTGCTCTTTGAGTGTCGCTCAAAAATACGGAATTTTTCATTTTTTTTAATCAAATGACTGTACTATATTTTAGTTCGATAATCTTTTTTTATTTAATATTTTGTATTTTTAGGGGATTTTATGGTACTAAATTATATTTATGCAGTATTTATAATCCATTTATTCACTTTTTGAGCATAGACCTAAAATTAAATTTCCAACTTAAACTGTCATAAATCTTGAATGCTTTAGTTTAGAGCCTCAAGTATGATCTATTTTTAAAGCTACACTGTGTAACTTTTTTAGTTTATTCTTAGCTAAAAACACTTAGTTCTTTCAAAAATATATGTGCTCATTAATGTATATTTACTTCGTTCAAGTAATAAAGTATTCTCGTGAGTGTATAATATGCCATTGAAAATACATACGGGTAAGGGGTTCTAATGTCGGTCGCCATGTTGCCCCTCCATCTTGAAAGTACATTAGCCAAAGAGGGACATAGGCCGTTAATTCAAGCTTCGCCTTTCGGTTTTAACACTCGATGGCACCGTGTCGAATGTGGACGAGGTCAAACTGGAAGCCATGTTAATCTTGGACTACATTGGCCACCGTAGGAGTTAAAACGAAATCGGAATTGAGAGGAACAGAAACTAATATTCGCTGGATGGTCATATACCTTTTCACCGCTAGATGGGGGTAAAAATCACACAGTGTAGCTTTAAAGACGACACTTGGCAGATTATTGCTGAAGTGAAAAAAGTTACAGAATTTTATGTTTATTGTTATGAAAAATGTGCAAAAATGCTATTTTCAATTTTTATTTGAAATATACTTTTTCAAAAACATGTTTTACTCAAAAAATGAAATCCATAGTTGTGTTCAAAATTTGAGTGTGATATCTCAAAAAATTTGCAGATTTGCAGCGAGGAGCAAAAGTGTGTGTTTTTTACAGGATCATGTAACTGTAAATCATTTAATAATCATTTAATCATGTCCGTGATTTTTTGTGTGTTCACACAGCAAGTGCAAAAACTTGTACCACGTGTTGTACCATTCCGATGAAGAAAAAATGTAAAAACAATTTTTTATTTTAAATTTTCGGTCACCAAAGAGCATCAGAGGGTTAAAGCAAGTAATATCACTCTTGGCCAACTCTGAGATGCTGTAAAACAAGACAGAAGTTCTGCAGAGGAGCATCAGTTTCTGCAGCGCACACAGTTTTTAGTCAGGAAAGCAGATGAACAGAATGGTGTGTGTAAACGTGTGTGTGTGTGTGTGGTGTGTGTCTCACAGTCTGAGCAACTGCAGATCAAGCTCATCCAGGAGAAAGATCTCAACGAGCAGCTGGAGTGTGAGAAGGCCATCCTGGAGAGACAGGTGTGTGTGTGTGTGTGTGTGTGTAGTCAGAGAGATATCTGTAATGATGAAGGATGATGATGATGATGCTGACGCTGCTGGTGTGTGTGCAGCTGAGAGATCTGCGCAGTGAGATGGAGGAACTTCAGAATAACAGAGTCGAGGTCGATTCTGTCACTAGAGCCGAGATCAAAGCCAAAGAGCTGGAGAACACACTGCGTGCAGAGGAGAGGTCAGACACACACACACACACCACACACACACCACACACTTATTGTTAGTTAATGGGAGATTCATTTAAGTTTAAAGGGGTTATGAACTTGATTTTTTTTATTATTTTATTGTTTCGTGAGGTGCACTTATAATGATAATTATAGTGAGATTTGATATAGTTTATTTATTTTAGTTTCATTTAATTGAATTCTTATTTAATTAAATGTTATGAATTAAACCGCTCATAAACATACTATAATTTAAGATATTTCTCCTTATACCTCTTTGGCCTGCGGGTTCTTTAAGATTGAGTCCAGAACCCTAGAGTTTAAACAGAATGATCCCTAAAGACTCTCGCTCTGCTCCTCAGGAATAAAGTGGTCATGAGCAACACCATCAGCAAACTGGAGAGGAAGATCCACGAGCTGACGGAGCAGATGGAGGAGGAGAACAAGATCTCCACAGAGCAGAGAGAGCAGCAGAGGCAATACACGCACACACACACACACACAACAACATGCCAACACACCAGCAGAGAAGACAAAGAGAGAACCCAGGGACACAACACCGTTAGTGTGTGTGTGATGTGCTCTTGTTCAGTGTCGTCTCCCTCTGCTGTGTGTATTTTGTGCTCTTATTCAGACAGCAGAGGGAGACAAAACACTGAACAACAGCACATCCACACACTCATGGACAATTATTTAATAATGTAATAATATTTCTTTAATAAATGGTCTCTTTTATACTTGCCTTTATTTTTTCCATATGTTTTTTGTGTTTGTGCCGATGCAAGTTTCATTCTCGTAGTTTTCTTAGTGATCAGACTGCTGGAGGAGATAAAATGTTTAGGAGGAGTGTTTGGTCCTCTGGTCTGAAGGTTGTGTGTGTGTGTGTGTGTGTGTGTGTGTGTGTGTGTAGATGACTCAGCGGATCCGTGTGTTGAAGAGGCAGCTTAATGAGGCAGAGGAAGAGGCGAGTCGACGGGACGTCCAACACCGACACACACAGAGAGAACTGATGGAGGAGAGAGAGGCCAACAGCCGACTGCAGAGACAACTGCTGGACCAACAGCTGACCAACAAGTGCGTACTCACTCACTCACTCACTCACTCACTCACTCACTCACTCACTCACTCACTCACTCACTCACTCACTCACTCACTCACTCACTCACTCACTCACTCTCATACCCACTTAATCACTCACTCACATACCCTCACTCACATTTACTCACTCACTCACTCTCATACCCACTTAATCACTCACTCACATACCCTCACTCACATTTACTCACTCACTCACTCACTCTCATACCCACTTAATCACTCACTCACATTTACTCACTCACTCACTCACTCTCATACTCACACTCATTCACTCTCACTCACTCAAACACTCACACTTACTCACTCACTCACTCTCATAATTAATCACTCACTCACATTTACTCACTCACTCACTCACTCACTCACTCACCCACTCTCACTCATACTCACACACACTCACTCACTCACTCTCATACTCACACTCATTCACTCTCACTCACTCAAACACTCACACTTACTCACTCACTCACTCTCATAATTAATCACTCACTCACTCACCTACTCAAGCCCATCAAGTAAATGGCGACAGAATTTTGGATGAACTATCCCTTTAATGCATATTAATATCAAATTAATTTATTAAATAATAAATGCAAATTTATTTATTTGTAATTTAAAATATATTAATATGGTATCTATACTGAAACAAATATTTATAATATATATAGTCATATAAATAAATTAAATTTTAGATCAATATAAAATATATATTAATAAATATGTATGTTTTTTAAAAATAAAATTAAATACATATTTGTGTTAATAAATTCACCATAATTTATTAATTACAATTACATTTATTAAATAATTAGTTAATGTGTATTTGTATTTTATCATACTATACGTGTTAAAATACACTATATTAAAAAAAATATTAATTATAAATAAATGTTTGTACAAAGATAAATGCAAATGTAATTTATAAAATTATAAATTATTTATGAATATATAAATAGTATTTACACCATATTAATAAAATAAATTACATTTATTTATATTTGTTTTAATATATATATATATATATATATATGATAATGTATTAATATAAATTACATTATAAAATAAATATGTATATTTGTTGAATCTAATAAAAATAAAAAATGTTGAGACTGTATTTTGCATGAAGGCCTTGCTACAAACTAAAAGTCCTTACTATCAAACATTTATTCTAGGTTAATGTTCTCCTAATATTGTTCTTCACGTCTGTCCCGCAGGAGGAAAGAGTCGAGACAAACTCTAGAAAACCTGAAACTGAACTTCGATGAAGATGAAGAAGAGGAAGAGCAACAGGCCGAGTCCAAACCCACAGAGAAGCAGATCTCACAGGTCTGACCACACACACACCTGCAGCGAGAGCTGTAAACACCACATCAATCTGGAGCGAGATCTATAAACACTGCCAAAACCACAGCAATCTGGAGTCTCAGACGCCCAAAAACACTTCCAGAGAAACTCCATATGAACTCAACGACAATAAAGTTGTGGAAAAGCTCTTTCCTGTGGACTGACACTCTCAGGAATAATCATATCTAGCAGGAACATCTGCGTTACAGTAACAGACGTCCCTGCTTTGTTCATTTACAGTAAGCTATCGGTCTATTCTACATGTTCAGTGGTTAATGTTCTCTATCAAACTATCCGTTCTGTTGTTTCTATTGTTATTTTTTTCTATCAGCTTGTTTACATCATGCATAAATAATATTAGCATAAACAAGGTAGAAATTAATATTCATAATGAAGTGTGTAGTTATTCGTGACGCCATGTTTAGATTTATTTAGTGAACTTGCTTCCTGAGAGCGGGTGAATGTGTGAAACTGCTGACGGTTATTAAGGGAATCGTGTTTAAGTGTTAAAGATAATATTATATGTTGAAAGGGATCATCTGTGTCTGTCTGGATTCTTCACACACTCAGTTTAGTGCCACTAAAACACAGACGCAGAGTTATGCTCCAGTGTATTATCTGTAGTATAAAATGCTAATAAAATATGCTAAATCATGATTGTTGCCCTTTTCATTTTTTTTTTACTTTGTTTGGAAAGTTAATAGACTAGCATTAACTAAAATGCCACAAAAGGCAGAGTATAATTTAAAGCTGCCGTCGGCAACATTTGTTTGATCATATTCAGTGAATTCAACACTATAATCCGACAGAACAACATAAATAAAGTGGTTTTAGAAAAAAACCCGAGCTTCTAACTCCACCTGGAGCGTGTTATTTGTTTTGCAAAAATCCACAGCTGCCGGATCATCGGGTCCATTCATCCAAACGATTCGTTCAAATCGCTAAATCATTCAGTAACAAAACACCGCGCTGCTGTAACTTTCCTGTGGAACTATTTTAGTCGGTGAAATAGAACAAAAACAGTTAATATGATTTGTGTCTAAAATGTAAGTAACTTAAATATGAACTACGCTACTTGTTTATTGAACACTAAATTCAATGTAACATTTTCAATTGTGATAATATTCAGATATATATATATAACTAAATTGTTATAAAAAAAAAACAATTAGAATTTTTACCTCAGTACATTTTTTCTGTGAGTTTTCTGTGTGCTGTTTCACTCATTTGTTTTGATTTCTGCACGAATGTAACATTAGACAGGCGCTACCGCTTACATTTGCTAGCAGTTACTAAGTTAACAAAGAAAAAAGTACAGTTACAGATGAAACTGACCTGCACTTGAAGCCCTGAACAGGCCAATAATTTTGCAACATTTTGCTGCTTCTTCTTGGAGTGCTTTCTTTTTCTTTGTCCTTTCCCTCTCTGCTCCACCTGGCCGTTTTCTCTCCATCATCGGGTGCTGCTCGCATTTTCTGTTTAACCGTTTGGCTGACGCGTAAAGTCGAATCGTAGCCTTGCCAGTCAAGACTAACAGATTCATGATTTTTTTTATTATTATTAATATTAATACTATTTTAATTGAATGATGAATTTGAAAATGATCACTGGTAAAGGTAACAATATAAAAAATAAAATAAATAAAAAACGCTGGCTGGCAGCAGGCCAAATTAGTCGCCAGGCCACCGGGAATTGTCCCGGTGCTCCCGATGGTTACTATTGCAGCACGAGTGGTAACACGGATATGACATCATTGACTGGCGACTCCTCACACGCCCGTTTCTTTGGTTAAAATCGCAATTTTCTCACGATTTACAAATAGTTGGAAACATTTGGGATATTGTAAGTAATCAACTAAACAAAATATATAACATTGGCCTAGTGGTTTTTGGATATTTTACTGCAAAAATCCTACATATTGTACCTTTAATGACTCCCAGAATATTATGTTGTATGAATAATATCGGAACATGTGATGCCAAATAAAGAACAGAGACTACAACATCTTATTCTAGCTTCCTATATATTTTTTTATCAACACTTGAATATGGGTTAATTTCATAGAAAAGCAACATTTTGAACAAAAAGCAGAGAAAAATCGCTTTTTTGTTAAAGATTTCGTTGGATCAGATCCAGAGCGATGATCAAAACACAGAGTCGATCAAGTCCATCAATACTTTGAAACCAGTTCTAACGCAATGGCAAAAGTTGGAGCACTGTTGTTGCTTGCGAAAAATGTCGTCTGGTGTGTGTGTAAACGTACAGATTAAGGTGCGGTATTATAATAAGATATTATTATAAGGGGAGCAAAATCAGATCGGCTTCATTTTTTAAATGCTTGCAGAGAAAGGCTTACCAAAACAAAGTTACTGGGTTTTCACTTTTCATGTTTTCAGGGTTGGTATACAGCAAAATCGCCAGTGTTAAATGTACACCAGGAGAGTTCATTTAACACTGGCGATTTTGCTGTGATGCACAGGGGGCCCCCCCGATTATAGCACTTAAACATGGAAAATTCAGATTTTCATTATATGTCCCATTTAAAACTTAAAACCCTTTATGTCCCCTTTAAACACTCCTTTGTGTGTTTTTCACATAAGAACGACATTGTCGAAATGAAAAAAAAATGAGTTTTTTGTGTTCACACCCAAGCGTTTTTCGCTGACGATGAGCTGAGTGAACATGCAAATTCATTCCCTGACATTAGATGGCGCCTAATGTACAGAAATACACCGGGCCAGGTCCACAAAGTGCTTCTGACACTCGCTTGTCACTCAGAAGAAGAGAGCAAGTTTGTCGCGTTTGTCATACAGTTCTTTATTCTCATTTGTGTCTCTTTATATTGACAACAACAAGACCAGCAGCTCTACATTCATCTGGCCTTGCATCTTCCTCGTCTTATTTCTTCCCGGCAGAGTGTAGTAGACGGACGCTCTTCTTCTTCGCCATTACGTATGTGTGTTTGCCAAGACCGTTTTGTGTTTGAGCGCCCCCAAGTTGTGTTTTACTGTAACTTCAGAAGCTCCAGACACGTGAGCAAAAGCGCCAATCTCATTGGTCGGATAGTTTTTGACGCGGCGCGTCAAACAAAAAAAACGAACCCGAGGCGTTTTTTTAAAAATGACGCTTTTACGCGTGGCGTTTTACGCGTCGGTGTGAACACTCACATTGGCGCCCTTTGTTTAGTCAGGAGGCGTTAAACGTCGGCGAATAACGCGCGCGAAATTCGTCCCGGTGTGAACAGGCCTTTACTCAATGTTCAGAGTTCTGTCCTGGAAATGTATGCAAATGAATGCGTATAAATTAGCTAAGGCCTCATTTGCATACATTGGGTTAGGGTTACACAGGTGATCTAAATAACTTTTTTACCTTGACTTAACAGCTTCGGAGTCAGTGGAATGGTTATATTACTTATTTCGGGTTGAATGGTGGTGGTTACACACCCCCCTGGTGCCAGAGAGCGGGAAAAACTCACTTGCAACGTTGGGCCGGCGGGCCGCTGTCAGGAGTATTGCGTGTGTAACGCAAAGTTGAGATGTTGCCCAGAGAGATAAAAACAGGTGTCCGAGGAAAATAAGCACGAGACGAGAGATGTTGTATTTTCCCCGCGTTTAATAAAACAACTTTACGTCACACACTCGTCCGCATACATGGGGATCGAGTGAGGAAAAAAAAGTATACAAAGAAACATCCAACTCTGGTCACAATATAAAACGAAATAAAAGAAAGAATACAAAAGAGAGTCGGCAGAGCGGTTATCTCTTTCCTCACTTGTCAAAAACTAACTGACACGCAGAACTGCTGATCGTACACACAAGTCTTGTACATGACCATTCAGCACATAGTTATAGGCATCTAAAGATTTATATGCCCTCAGTTTCTCTTTACGCTCAGTTTCTCTATAAGGTAGGTGTAGTCAGGCCACTCAACCGGAGGTAGCGTTAATCCTGTCAGATCGTCCATTGAGTGAGCGTGTACGGGTCAGCCGTAAAACGTTTTTTACGTCTGGTTCCGTCCGTTAAAATTAACTTTTGCAAATAAAAATCGCGGTCCTGGACACTGAGTGACCTTGCACATTAAGTTAAAACCGGATTTTCTCCAGTCATTGTTAAAAAACAAGCTAACAAAACTTGCAAAATAACGTTAGGGAAGCGGCCAGAGGGATCGTTCTGCAGCCACCTAAGCTCCGCCCACAGAAAAACGTCACCATGTTTACCAACTGATAAGGGGTCTATAGACCTAACCCTAACCCTAACTCTAACCCTAACCCTAACGATCTGACAGGATTAGCAGCTAACACTACCTCCGGTTGAGTGGCCTGACTTCTACACCTGATAGAGAAACTGAGCGTAAAGAGAAACTGAGGGCATATAAATCTTTAGATGCCTATAACTATGTGCTGAATGGTCATGTACAAGACTTGTGTGTACGATCAGCAGTTCTGCCGAGCCAGCGCCGAGAAGACGACAATGTAAACAGTGACAGTACGTGCAATGTTAATGATGTGAATATTTTCGAGAAATAAAAATTCCAGATACAGCATATTCATTTTTCATTGATTCTTGCACCCAACAACACATCAAGATGACATTTAATAATAATAATAATAATTTAAGCTTATTATGTAGCCGAATCTGTGCTGGTTTGTATTAGCCACCTGCAGTTTTCCGTTTGTTTTGCCTCCAGCTAGCGCCGTGACGTAACTGTGACGTCGGCTGATAAGGGGTCTATAAGCAAAGGGCAACGATAGATTGAGTTATGGCTGAGCCTGTAAAAAAGCAGCAGAAAGCTAGGAAATCTTTGTCGGAGGACCAACGAAAGAGGAAACGGGAGACTGACCGAGCGAGAAGTCAGACTCGAGTAAATATTGGACCGGCTTTTTCAGAATGGCGAGAACTGAGAGAAACAGAAGCCTGCAAAACGGATGGCAATAAGCATGTTGCACATATCATGATCGAGCTAGAAAAAACGTTCTGATGTTTTCTTAGACAAGCAAAGGTAAACCATCATTCTACCAGATGAACTTATATATATCTAAAGTTACATTAGCAAGGTCTATATTAGCCTCTGATATATATATTTTTATGCTCATGCCCACTCTCCCAAAAAAAAAAAAAAAAAAAAAAAAACATGAAAGCAGTAGTTCATATCGTTCGTTCCTGGTAAAAATACTAGTAGCCTATGCATGACTTTTTCAAAAAAATTTTTTAAAAATCGCCAATAGTTGGAAAGAAAATATTGCTTTACTTACCTCGGTAGACATAACTGGTTTTGAAATAGCCGGTTTCTGCTCAGCTGGGTTGACCATAGACAGTAAAAGAAATGGACACAGCGACCCCATTGATTTCAACGGAGAGAATTGAAGCCCATTAGAAGCACTCACTTCCTGATAGCCAAGCGCACTGCGCATGCTCAAACTGAGCGAGCAACCTGACTGACAGTTGTACGTCTTCTAGTAGCTGTGCCAAGAGGAATCTGAATCATTCCCTTCCGAATCTTGCAGAGCCGGAGATCGTGAGTATAACTGTGCGTTCACACCGCCGCCGGCGAGAGCGTCAAAGTGGCCGGAAGTCATTCATTTTCAATGAGAGCCGGCGGCGAGCTCCGGTGAGAGGGGCGCGGCGCGTCTTGGACGGTGAGAGCGGCGAGGAGAGTTGAAATCAGGTCAACTTTATGGTAATAAGCAATGACGCGGTTCGGCGGCAACCTATCGGAATATAGAAGTGCTCCGTTTGAGAGGATTCCTGAGAACGCAGTCCTGTAAATTTTGGTTCCAACCACATTAGTTCCCAAGCAAAATAGAGGAGGTTGATCATTTGAATTTGATAAGAAGGTGCGCAACACTGTTTATAGGCAATATTTTTGCGCTAGAACAGTTATTTTTTAGCGGGAATGCAAATTATAATAGTACTTAACCATGAACACAAAAGCCACACCACACAAATGGCTATTCATTTGTTTATTTCATTAGCAAACATGTCACTATAATTGTTAAGTTCTTTCCATCGATCAATTTTCTGCAAAAATAACGATCGACATGCTTGTTTGCTTTGTGGCCCCTTTAAATACAGTTGTAAAAAAGACCACGCATTCGATCTACGTCAGAGCATCAGAGCGTCCACGAATCTTTCCACGGCGTCGCTGGCAGGGCGACGAGAGCGAATATTGCCGCTCTCGCCGGCGGCGGTGTGAACGAACAGTTAGCTGTCCATGAGCTCGCAGCAGGAGCAAATTTGACTCTCTATGGGCTTTTCCCTTGACTTTATGCCTCCACATCTCCCCAATTACGCACAAGCTTCTATTTCTGTCTATACGGTAATTTTCTCTAGTGTGCGACAGAGAGTCGCGTGTTTTGACGCAATCGTTAGCCTATTTTTACAAAAACTGATTCTACGGGCCATAACGCAAAGTATACAAAGTACCCGAGCCTTTAATACATTGTCGTGTTTCTTTAGAAATCAATAATGGACAAAAGGAGTCTTTGGACGCCTCAGATGTAAAGTTATTCGCTGTCAAAGTGACGCCAAAATGATGGGAGTCAATGGAATGCTAACAGCAGGTGATAGTCAGCTACAATGGCGGCTCCCAGAGAGGCTTCACTTTCCGGCAGATGGATTACCCCCTTGGGTTGACAGCTGATCAGCTGGGTTGCTTGTGGCGAGGAACAACAGTTAGTTTTAATGGCAGTGTGTTTGAAAGCATTTACTACCAGACACCAGGGGAAACTTCGTAGAGAAAAAACACTTGCCTGGTGTCCCTTTAACACTTTAACCTCTTTTAAAAAAAAGTTTACAGCTCCCAAAGTATTTTTTTTATGAATATCTGAACTTGCAATATAATAAAAGAAAGAGCAGAGCCTCCGCTTTAAAAAAAAAAAAAAACGTTTAATTGTACACTCAAAAAAATGATTTTAGCTCTTTGTTCAATTTCATTAATTAAAATGAGCATATACAACACAATCCTTCATAGAAATGATTCCGGTAATTTCATTAAATGTAATCAATGTAATTTAAAAAAAATTTGGTTTACCAAATTTTTTTAAATTGAGTCAACATGAATATTTTTCGTTCGTCTTAACCGGATGTCACTCAAAAAATGAATTTTGGCCTCTTGTTAAAATAATTAATTAAAATAAGCAAAAGTAACACGATTGTTTAATATTGTCACAACTTAATTTAATTGTGTTCAATCAACCTAATTCATTTGTGTGAAAACTACATGAATCATTGTTGTTGACATCTAACTGGGCAGTGGTTCTGTAGTTCCCAGCATGCTTTGCAAGGGACTGCATTAAGAGGGTCAATTTAGGGAAAAAGTGTTATTTTATGTGTTTTTCAGTAAATGGAAAGATGTTGTTAGTTAATGTTACTGTTTAATGTTCAGTTATGTTAGAAATTTAGAGGACTTTCTGTTACGTTTTTGAATTTTGTGGTTACCATTATGCAGAAGAGTGGCGACTGCGTTTAGGCTGTGGGTACTCAGTATACACTATGTGTAAACCTCGCTCGCAGTCTTGCAAAAGTAATACTATATTACTATATAAAAATTGATTTAATTCAATTAAACTCTAGTAGTGTCTATCATTAGAAGTGATCGTAGAGTCAAATTAACTAAAATTATAATGTTGGTGATTTAAGGCAGGACAAAAACTAAATGTAGTTAACCTGACAAAACTTTATCTAGCAAGAATGACTAAATTAATTTAAATTCATACAACAAGATTACAACAAATTATTTCAAACTAATTCAAATTTGTTGGAAAAATGTAATTCAATTTCGTGGAAAACCTTTCCTTAATTTAATTAAGTTCGTTCAACAGATTATTTTTTTGAGTGTAGCTTCATGCTTTTTTTTAAATCAACACTTGAATGTGGGCAAGTGTCTTAAAAAAAAAATCAACATTTTAAACAAAAAGCTTCTTTTTTTTTTCAAAGACTACAACGTGCATACAACGTATGAAACCCCTAAAGGGACCTTTGCAAAAATAGCGTTTCTAGTAAGCACGTGAAAATAGCGCGATAGTGAATGGCGGGGAAAGAGTTAAACACCATTTTAGAAAACTTTTAGTACAACTATTTTTTTTTTGCAATTCAGCTAATCATGATTGAAGTAGTTAAACATTTTTCCCTCTTCACCTGTAGTGTCTTGCCGTGAAAAACATTCATGGATCCAAAAATTTGAAACCAATAAGGCCTTAGTTTGAATGTTGACTTTCTCTTACTGGATGTGGACAGTTAATGATACAAGTTACAAAATTTAGCCCACATTTCATTATTCACACACAACCTAAAAAAACAACTACATAAAAACCAAGTGCATTTTTCCTCTTTATTCTTTAGTAACATGTTACACGCATAACAAAAAATAAACGCTCTCAAAGAAATCTGAAGTTGATTTTTTGACCTGCTTTACAGTTACAGTTCAGTTCTTTGTGTTATTTTCTGCTTTATTTTGCCAAATATACTTGTAATGCGTTAAACTAGCTTAGAGGAGTTCAGGACCCTATTACAGACTCGGGAAGCGTGTCATTGGTCTTTACAGGCACAAGGAGAGAAAATCCTTCAATGTAAACTTTTAAGAGAACAACATCACTTGTCATAAAGCCATTCCTTAAACCACATGAGGTACTAAACACACGAGAAGCTCAAGAGACGCGGCTCTGTTCAAGGCCAAGCAGAAGTTCAGTAGAAACACAAAAGCTAATCAATGTTCTTCAAACAGAAATGTTGGTCCAGAGATTGTCACATTTAAAGGCATGTGCGATCAGTCCTTCAGAAACACACACACACACACACACACACACACACACACACACACACACACACACACACACACACACACACACACACACACACACACACTCATCAAATACTCACTGCGAGTGTCTTTATGACGTGAATCTGAGGTGATTATTATGGCACGGGATGATTTGGCACCGGAGGACAGAAATAAAACCGTGTTAAAGGCCCGTTCACACAAAGGACGATAACTACAAGTTATCATCTAAATATAAAAGATTAGCAGAGTCCACACCGCAGAACAATAACGACAAAGAGAAACGAATCTTTTTTTTCACCAGCTGATGAACGTTAAAGACGCTGACAGCCAATCAGAATCCATCCTGCTTTAAAGGGCGCGAACATTTAAAGCTACAGACGAAAAAAAAACTGCAGCGCGCGCATATCGAAATCGTCAGCTGGTGTGGACGCTAATATCATTATAATAATTATTTTGTCATAATTTTTTGTTATTATGTTGTGAACAGGCCTTACAAATCAAAACATCAAACTATAGAAACATTATCAATCAATTTGAGCTCGAAGCCTACAGACCTCGTCTAAAAGTCTCAACAAACCTGTCAAGAACATGTCCAGGTCATATTTCACCCTGAACTTATGTGTTAAAAAATAAAACATTATATTTTACATTAAGAGTACGAAGCGTATATTCATCACAGTAATGAGAAATCAAAAGTATCAAAAGTAAAACATTTATGAAGAGACGTGTTTAACTGTCATTTAAATAACATCACAGTGCAAAACATCTTAATGCTTTTGAATTTAGGGTTAAATATGACCTGGACATGTTTTTATAATATTCACACAAAAAAAAGGAAATTTGTATTAATCTGGTTGTACAAGAACTTTCATTCCAAATTCATAGGACATATTTTGCATTAAAAATGAAGCCTGTTATCATATTAGGTCCAAGATTTCCTTGCCTATAAACAATTTTACAGTTTTAAAAAATACCTTCAAATTCTCATTACTGCAATGATAAAATAATAAAATAATATGACGCATTTAATTGAACACCAGCATAGTATGTTGTACTGCCTTTTTGCTTATTTACTGTAAATAAAAGTGAAATACCGTATTGTAGGAATGATGAGAAACTGAATAAAGTCAAGCACTCATAGACTTACAGTAATGAGAGTTTGACGATGAAATGTGTGAAAATAATGTCACAATGCAAAACATCCTAATGCTTTTGAATGTAAGCTGAAATATGATCTGGATGTGTTTTCAGGATATTGTCTTTCGTACACAAATGCATTAAAAAGTGTCGCTGGCCAATTCATTTATTTCAAATCTTCAGAAGTATGGAGGCTCGTTTCTGTCACGGAATAAAACATAAATAAGGTCATTGCGACTTTTTATCTCACAATTGTTTTTCTTGCAATTGCAAGTGTATATCACAAATGTGAGATATAAATGCCCAGTTGCAAGTTATAAAGTCAGAATTGTGAGATAGTGTTATTTTAGCTTTCTATTTTACTTTTATTCATATTTTGAATTGTCTTTTATTTTTTTATTTTTAGCTTTCATGTTAATTTCGGTATTTTTTTTTGTAATTTCATTATGTGCTTTTGTAAAGTTTATTTTTTTTTTTAAATTGCTATTTAGATTTATTTCAGTTTATATTCATTTAGTTAATTTTAGTGCTTAAACTTAAAAAAGTTAACTGTCAAGACAACATTTCTAATAATTTGCTTCAAACTTTTAATAGTTTTTCAACTAATTTTTACATTGTATTTTATTTCAGTTAACAGAAATGTTTTTAATAGTTTTAATTATAATAACCCTGAAGATATAAACTTTATAGATTTTTGATTTTTATTCTGTGGTGAAAACAATCTTCCATACAGAAGCGTGTTAGAGTCGCTCACAAACACATATAAACACCATAATTATTGATTTATTTGTTTGCATTTTTTGCATCAATCTCTACTTTCTACAGTTCATTAACTTTTATGTGAACACAATCTGAAATCCTCCAGAGGTCTGTAGTTGATGAGACCGTTTAATAACCCGAGTCGAGAGACGAGTGTAAAGCCGCGAGTGAACTACTGTTGGCCGCATGCACAGACACCACAGCATCTCAAATACTCAATAAAACAAAGATGATGGACATTCAGAAGCTCGAGCGTCTCTTTGGCCTGTAGACATGCACAGGTCTCCACTCCGGCAGGCAGTGTAATAGTGTTTGGCACAAACCGTTTCTGGACCCTTCTACAGGCGTGATCACCGGTCACATGACCCAGATATGAATGCTGAAACCAGATACTGTATATGTTTTTGTATGTACATTCATTTAGATGTCCATAAAATCATAGCTTTCCCCACATCTGGATATTGTTTTTTCTGACATACGATCATCAAACGGTTTCAATAATTAGGATTTCTTTCAACGCTTTTAAAAGAGTCTCTTCTGCTCACCAAAGCTGCTTTTATTTGATTAAAAATACAGCAAAAAATATTACAATTTAAAATAGCTGTGAATATATAGCATTATATATATAGCTGTTAATATACATTATTTAACAAGTGTAATTTATTCCTGTGATCAAAGCTGAATTTATCATCATTACTCCAGTCTTCAGTGCCACATGATCCTTCAGAAATCACTATAATATGATGATTTGATGTAAAAAAAAAAACATTTATGTTTCAAAACTATCATCAATGTTGAAAACAGTTCATATTTTTGTGGAAACCGTGATGCACTACTATTGAAAAAGTTTAGGGTAAGTAAGTATACTTTTATTTAGCGGTGACGCTTTAAATTGATGAAAAGTGACAGTAAAGAAATTTAAGTGTTACAAAATATTTCTATTTAAAAAAAAAGCGGTTATTTTGAACTTTCTATTCATCAAAGAATCCCGAAAAAAAAATACATCACATTTTCCTGAAATATATGAGTTTTCAACTGATAATATTCAGAAATGGTTGCAAATCATCATATTATAGTGATTTCTGAAGGATCATGTGACACTGAAGACTGGAGTAATGATGATAAATTCAGCTTTAATCACAGGAATAAATTACACTTTACTATATATTCACATAGAAAACAGCTGTTTTAATTATAATAATATTTCATAATTTTTACTGCATTTCTGATCAAATAAACGCAGCCTCGGTGAGAATAAGAGACTCGTTCAAAAGCATGAATTACTCAAAAATTTTGCAGAATGCATTTGCAGAAGTTTTATTAATTAATCCGGGATAAATTTGGCAGGGTTTGTTAAAGATCACGAGGCAGTACGACAGCTCTCACAAACTCTCCAATGAAAACACAAAGTCCACACACACACATATCTGTAATACAGCAGGTCAGCTGGGCGTGCGAGATCCGGTCGCTGTGATGGTCCACTAGAGGAAGGCTCTGCTTCTTTAACATGCACACTTCTTCTCGTCGGCTGGCGCAGCGTCCAGTTTGCTGGTGCCGTCCGTGTTGTGTGTGTCGGCCGCGGGTTTGTCCACACACTGCTCCATCCTCTTCATCACCAGGTCCAGTAGCGTGACCACGGCCTTGTCCACCTCCGCACCGGTGGCCGCACTCGTCTCGAAGTAGGGGATGCTGGGAGAACGAGACGATGCAAACACACACACACACACATCAGAGATGAAGCCTGGACTCTCACACACACATGGAAAATAAGCGTACATATGCATATTACTTTTGTATAGCGCTTTTCACAATACACATCATTTCAAAGCCGCTTTACAGAAAGTGCATGAGTCCATATTACAAGTTAGAGTGATTTAGAGCTACAAATGTATTCATTTGAACAATGTTATAATTAAAGGTAGAAATAATGAGCTCATTGAAGTAATTAAAAGATATTGATTCAAACACACTCGAGATCTTATTTCTAAATGACAGTGATTCTCCTCGGTCTATTAAACCTGTGATAAAATAACAGTGAACATTCAGATCTGAGTTATGATCCTGAGAGAGTCGTTGTCATGTGTAGATATGAATTAGTCTTTTCAACCACACAGTTTCATTATTTCTGTCTTACAATCATTCATATTATCACAGAAGTACTGGGATAAAAGTTTATAGTTCAGATATAAACACTGATTTCTACAGTAGTAGTTGATTCAATTGTAAGATAATTCAAATGTCTATATGAGCGAGTCATTGAATCAGTCAAATGGCTATATGAGTGAGTCATTGAATCATTAAAAAAATGTCTATGAGCGAGTCATTGAATCATTCAAATGTCTATATGAGCGAGTCATTGAATCAGTCAAATGTCTATATGAGTGAGTCATTGAATAATTCAAATGTCTATATGAACGAGTCATTGAATCATTCAAATGTCTATATGAGTGAGTCATTGAATCATTAAAAAAATGTCTATGAGCGAGTCATTGAATCATTCAAATGTCTATATGAGTGAGTCATTGAATCATTAAAAAAAAATGTCTACGAGCGAGTCATTGAATCATTCAAATGTCTATATAAGGTGAGTCATTGAATCATTTATAAAATGTCTAAATGAGCGAGTCCTTGAATCATTCAAATGTCTATATGAGTGAGTCATTTAATCATTCAAAAAAATGTCTATATGAGCGAGTCCTTGAATCATTCAAACGTCTATGAGCGAGTCATTGAATCATTTAATTTAATACTTGAGCTACAATCATGATATAATAATAATAAATATTTATTATTAATCTCTCTCTGGCCAAGCAGAAGACTGGAAGCTTCTAAAGAAGAGCGACTGGAGACTGAACTCACCCGTACTTGTCCGCTAGTTCTTTAGCTTGTTTCTCCTGAACTTCTCTCTGGTCCGACAGATCCGCTTTATTACCCACAAGAACAATATCTGGATTCTCACAATACGCGTTAGCCTGGAGCTGACCTACACCACACACACACACACACACACCACACACACACACACACACACACACACACACACACACACACACACACACACACACACACACACACACACACACACACACACACAGTACAGCAGTTTTACAGTCACAGTTTCAGGTTTTACTGTAAATAAAACACAGAATCAACTTCAGATTCAGAGAGCCGAAATGATCGTCTTAACCAGTTCTGACTGAATGTACTGCACAAATTTGTGAACAAGAAGAAGAATAAAAAGGAGGAGTAATTATAGTTCTCATCTTGCAGGCTCTATAACTAACACATAATTGCTCATACTTTTGAACTACTACCATCAGGCCGACGATACTGTGTCCCAAGATGTTTAAAAATAGTTTTAAATATTCTTTTATTCCCCAAGCAATCAAGTTTTTAAATGATCCTCCCTCTAGAGGTAGTAGATGAATAGACGCCAGACTTAATCAGGATTACTATTAGATTATTTTTTATGTATTCAAATTGTAAATATGTCAAATGTGAATTTGCCAAATGTTGTGTGAGTGTACTGCAAACACAACTTCCCTACGGGGATAAATAAAAATAAATACAATACAATACAATACAATACAATACAATACAATAACAAACCCACACACAGTGTGTCTGCTGGTCTTGTTATGGACGGTAGCGCTGTTGGAACTAATTCCCAAATTCGAATATTAAAAAAATCAATACCATTTCAAATGCTGAAGTTAATATTCGAATATTGCTTTTTTATGTATAAATTAAAAAAAAAAAAAATGCAATATTTCCTTTCTTGCCGCTTTGGCTTACACAAATGTGAAAACTAAATGCTTTTGTTTCGTCTGATGAACAAAGTTTTTGAATCGTAACCCAATTGTGCGCGTTATCCACGCTGTATCATCATGACAATACAGGGTACCCCCAGGATCCTCCAACTTAAATTCAATGCTTTTTAAGACCTTTTTAATACCATTTTAATACCATTTCAAATGAAATTCAATGCCAACTTCGTACCCATTCCGACAGAAGTATGAGGGGAAAATGTCAAATCTGTATACATTTTAAACCCTAGAAAATAATTATGTAGAAGGAGGCTACTTGAATTAAATAAAACATTTTACTTAAATTATCAGTCATATTTAATACATACGCATAAGCATTGTAGAGCGCACGTGTGTGTAGGCCAGTGTTAATTTTGGCAACCATTTTTGATTTAGTCTTATGCTGCGTCCCAATGTGCATACTATGCCCTAAACAGTATTGAAGCTTACTAATGTCACATACTATTTTGGATGGATAGTATGCACATTGGGACGCAGCTATAGTCTTCAGACGAAAATGCTTATTGGTCTTAATCACATTTGAGTCATCCTGTTTTTTTATAGTTTTAGTTGACGAAAAGTCTTTGCATTTTTTGTCAACTTTTAGTCAGTTACTTCACTTTTGGTCATTATTTTATATGTAGTCTTTAGACAGAAAATGTCATAATAATTATGCTCTCTAGGCCAATTCAATTAAGCTTATGAGAATTATTGACATTGCACTCTTTAGCAGGAGGAAATAATGCTTTAAATAAAACAATGTTCATTAAATATGCAATGTTAAAAAACATTAAAATCGCCAGTAGGTGGCGGTAACTCACTATCTTTATGAGTGAGTCTTTGAGTCATTCATTCATTGAATCTCACGATTCGTTCAAAGCCACATATTTCGTTGCAAAATAGAGCAAGCCTGACAATGCTGTTTTAAATGTAGTACATCACTTAATGTTACCCTTTTTTCTTTTCTTTTCTTTTTTACTGTTGTATAAAATCAATGTCACATTTGAAATCGTGTGGATATTCGGGAAACATTGCATTCCTGCTCGTATAATATCAATATTAAAAACACTGGTGGATATCAGCCTGCATTTTGATCGCAGATTTAGTCGCACAAACAGCGCAAGTGGCTCGTGACAGGACACACACCGACTGAATGACACTTTAATTTAAGTAGAAAATCTTAAATGAGGATCGCTGAACTCCAGCTTGTCTGTGTTTTCAGATCATCCGCGCTTCTTCAGAAGTGTAGAGAGAGAGAGCGCGCGCATGGTTGCCATACTATTGAAAAGACCGGGTAGAAAATATGTTCTTTTAACAGAAAAGCTCTTATTTGGGGTTTAAATTCTGTCATTTGTGGCCACAGCGGATTAAACTAGGCTAGGTACTATCTTGTTCTGTACCTCACTTGCCTAGTAACCATAGTAACGGGTGCGCACGCGATCGCTTTTTCTGCTATGATGACGTGGAGCGCGAGGTGCACTCAACGCTGCATACATTTTGAAATAGCCTACATTAGTAACAGTTAATTTTGTTACGGTATGAACTTACTCCTAGGAAAGGCAAAAAAATATATAAGACCTTTGTATCGAAATCCAAGACTTTGTATACTAAATTCAAGGCTTTTAAGGCCTTAATTTGAGATGATCAAATTCAAGACTTTTTCAAGGCTTTTAAGACCCGCGGGTACCCTGCAATATGATGGCGGAGAGCAATGTCTTCATGGACACGGAGATCAGAACTCCTGACAGTTTGAGAAGCGATGTGTGGAAGGTGTTCAGATTTCAAAATGGAAAAATGACAAATAAAGAAGTGGCAATCTGCAGAATATGCAAAATCCGAATGAAATACAGTATCACAATTTGTGAAGATCGGTTGTGTTCAATAGAAGCTGTGCAGTTATTGATGCAGTCACAGCACCCTTTTTTTTTCTTTTATAAAAAATGTCTATTAAAGTTGACAGTCATTCATTTTGTTCAGCTGTTTTATTGTTAATAAGAAAGCGATCGCCTGTTCCTAAATGTTTATAGTAATGTTAGATGTCCCTCTAGTGGACACAACGTGTAACAACAACCATACGCTATAGTGGCATTGGCGATCCATAAGCCTGTGTAATGTCGTAAATATTAATAATAGGATGAATTTGAGCTTTTAATATTCGAATATTATTATATTAAGATTGACAGCCCTATTAGACGGTTAGTTAAGAAACGTACTCATCCAGTT
The DNA here is from genome assembly GCA_036326025.1 of Chrosomus eos. Lineage (NCBI taxonomy): Eukaryota > Metazoa > Chordata > Actinopteri > Cypriniformes > Leuciscidae > Chrosomus > Chrosomus eos. Next base: position 3,864,572 of record CM070834.1, read on the forward strand.
CCTGACGTTGAGGAAACTCTGTTGGCTCGTGAGGTCGAACATGAGCAGGAATCCCATCGCATCTCTGAAGAACGCTGTGGTTAAACTCCTGAACCTGTCACACAACAGAACAACACACTTTTACTCAATAATCAACATTTAATTGCACTTTTTGATAACAGAATTACAATTCATTGTTGAAAAATAAACATTAAAATGGTGATTAATTAAAACATGACAGATTCATTCAAACGTACATTAAATAATAAAGACAATAATAACAGGTTCAGTACAACTATAATGAATATGTACGTGCACAAACAATGGTCAAAAGTTTGGAATTATTACGATTTTTTTTGTTTTTGAAAGATGTCTGTTATGTACGAGATGGCAGAAAAAAAAAGTTATTTTCGGGGAAACGCAAAACATTTGTGAGAGAACTCAAAAGTATTGAAATATAATTTTTTTTCCCCATCAATTTATTGTACATTTGCAAACCAAAAATTTGTTGGTTGCTAAAATGCATCATACATTTCTGATGTAAAAATGGATGCAGCCAGCGTTGATGTGATAAAACACAGATGACACAGATTTGCTATTTCAGGAGCAGCGTCAGTCTTCACAGGTGTGACGGAGGAAACAGACTCAGTTATCCTGAATGTGTTTAATCTGAGGGCATACACGTCCTACAATCACTGTATCGAACACCAGTGCAGCAGCTGAACTGAACAAATCAAAAAGGGAAGCGAATCAAAGAGAGAACCGATTCAAACAGGGAGCCGAATCAAAGAGAGAACCGAATCAAAGAGAGAACAGAATCAAAGAGAGAACCGATTCTAACAGGGAGCAGAATCAATGTAAGAACCGAAACAAATAAAGAACCGAATCAAATAAAGAACCGAACAAAGAGAGAACCGAATCAAAGAAAGAACCGAACAAAGAGAGAACCAAATCAAAGAGAACTGAATCAAAGAGAACCAAATCAAAGAGAACTGAAACAAAAGAGAGAACCGAATCAAAGAGAACCAAATCAAAGAGAACTGAATCAAAGAGAACCGAATCAATATCAAAAAATGAATCAAATAAAAAAAAATGTCACTTAATATTTAATAACTTAATAATTGGATCTATATATATGAAATATATAAAAATAAATCTTATAGCTGCCAGAGCCGGAGATGAAGCTGAGACTGGGGAATTGATGATGAATATGAAGAGAAGAACTCAAACCTCTCCTGTCCCGCCGTGTCCCAAAGCTGCAGGTGAACCTTAAACGTCTTCCCTGTCGTTCCATTGGGACTGTTCGTCGTATAAACCTGGAGACAGAACCAACATCTCATACAGTACACAGATCAGAACACACACACACACACACACACACACACACACACACACACACACACACCACACACACACCTCCACATACTGACAAAACAAAGACACAAGACATTTGAAGGAGTGAGTGGTAGAGAGGGGGAGAGAGTGAAGTGAGTGAGTGAGTGGAGAGTGAGGTGGAGTGAGTGAGTAGGAGGTGAGGAGAGTGAGAGTGAGTGAGTGAGTGAGTGAGAGTGAGTGAGAGTGAGTGAGAGTGAGTGAGGAGTGAGTGAGAGGATGAGTGAGGAGGAGTGAGGAGTGAGTGAGTGAGAGGAGTGAGTAGGAGTGAAGAGTGAGTGAGGAGTGAGTGAGTGAGTGAGTGTGAGTGAGTGAGTGATGAGAGAGAGTGAGGAGTGAGGAGAGTGAGTGAGTGAGTGAGTGAGTGAGTGAGAGTGAGTGAGTGAGTGAGTGAGTGAGTGAGGTGAGTGAGTGAGTGAGTGAGTGAGTGAGTGAGTGAGGAGTGAGATGAGTGAGTGAGTGAGTGAGGAGGATGAGAGAGTGAGTGAGTAGAGTGAGTGAGTGAGTGAGTGAGTGAGTGATAGATGAGTGATGAGGAGGAGTGAGAGAGTGAGAGAGTGAGTGGGGAGAGATGGAGAGTGAGGATTGAGTGAGTGAGGGAGTAGTGAGTGAGTGTGAGAGGAGAGTGAAGAGTGGAAGTGAGTGAGAGAGTGGTAGATGAGTGAGGATGATGGTAGAGTGAGTGTGAGAGAGAGAGTGAGAGAGTGAGGTGAGAGTGAGTGAGAGGTGAGTGTGAGAGAGAGAGAGAGAGAGTGAGTGAGTGAGTGAGTGAGAGAGAGAGAGAGAGAGAGAGGAGAGAGAGAGAGAGGAGAGAGAGAGAGAGAGAGAGTGAGAGAGTAAGTGAGAGAGAGAGAGATAGAGAGAGAGTGAGAACAAAACCTGCCTGACACACATCTCACACAGTAAACAGTTCAGAAGAACACACAAAACACAAACTTCTCAAGTGAAGGTGTCAAGGTGTGTGTGTGTGTGTGTGTGTGTGTGTGTGTGTGTGTGTGTGTGTGTGTGTGTGTGACACACAAACCTGCCTTAGATCAACATCTTACACAGTAATCAGTTCAGAACACACACACACACACACACAACACCACACACACACACACACACACACACACACACACACACACACACACACACACACACACACACACACACACACACCACACAACACTTCTCAAGCTTCGGATTCTGCTGAACTTCTGTTCAGTTTAGCTTAGATGGA